>PVJX010009686.1:10291-60163 GCA_004027295.1 Dolichotis patagonum | reverse complement strand
CTTTATACTATTGTGTTATGTTTGATATTATTGTAATTGAAACTATGCTCAACTATAGCAGAGTAAGAGATATGGTGTTAGATACTGTTGATGTCCAGTTGACTTAATGTAAAGTACTGTGTTGCCTATGTTGTCCTGTTCTGATCTGCTCTGTACTGCCCCCTTTTGTTTTATTCTCTTTTAAATTAAAAAAAAAAATCAGTAATAAAAAAAAAAACAATTGGGCTGTTTGTTGCTTCATGGGAAATGTGCCATTAAAAGGAATCACCAACCTTTATATGCCTTTATACGTGGAGAAATGACATGGCAAATGATTATTTTTATTCAGTTTAGTCCTCTGATAAATATTTTATTTTGCTCTGTGGAGCAAAAGTAGATGACTTCATTGTGGGTCGGCCTAATCCCCACCACACTTAAGGCAAAAGACTAACTTTTTCATATTTATATATTCTTGGTTTGATAAATTACTGATGAGTGGAATTATTAATCTCATAAATTCTTTCCAGGTTTATGAAGACAAGAGTTAAGGCTCCACGGTAAGACTTGTCCATATTCAAACAGGGAGCACTAGCAAAGGCCTTTGGATTCAGGATACTTTCTTCTCCACAATTCTAATCACAAATACCACCCAAAAGTAGAGGATTTCAAGCTGGAATTCTAACGTTTTTTGTGGTCGTGGGGTATGCAGAGGTAGGAAAAAAAATTACAGCTCCAAATGGTTTTTTTTTCCTCTTTTCCTTGTGTCATAGTTGATTTGCTGAATATCCTGATGGCCTTTGATTCTTATTCCTTTACTTTGAATTCTTTTCTCTGTACTCTGACTCCTGGCTCCAACATTGTTGTTATGTCTGCAAAGTCCTTAGATACCATGGTTACCCAAAGGATCAAACTGACTCTCCCCAAAACTGAATGCTGCTGACTCACTAGATGTCAAAGGGATTGTAATAGCCACAGCTGAAATAGCTGTCCAAACAAGGATGCTTAGATAACATTAGCCAACAAAAAAGACAAAAAAACCCTGTGACAAATCAAATAGCGACCCTTCTTTTAAACAGATTAAGAATGGTATCCATGCTTCCAATCAGGTAGGATGGTGTTTCCTGAACTGACATTATTAAGAAGGGAAGGAAAATATTGAGAGGGTTAAAAAAAAAGCAAAGAAAAATTCTCAATTTTTCAAAATATTTTATTCTTTAATTGTCCCAGTCCATTATCAAATAACATTGCTATTCTGCATAGAGAGCAATTTAGATTAAGATCTATTTATTTCTGCAAAATATAACAGTCAAATGGAATATACAAGTTGAATTAAATATTACAATAAGGTTTTTCAGCATGTAAGACCACATTATCTCTTTTATCCTGTTTGGCCATGATGCCATTTCTGTGAAGACTGTGCTAATGCCATCCGCATTTCTCAGGAGAATAAACCCAGAGTCTGAGAAGTTCTATGCCTTCTCTCAGTTTACAAAACTTAGCAGGTGAAAGGAGGAACTGGGACTGAAATCTAGGACCCATGCCCACATTACCGATATACATTCCTCACGAGGGATTAATGCAGTCCTTACTGCACGCACAAAGGCAGCCAATTTGGAAGCAACCAGTTGCAGTTCTGCTGCTCCTCCCTTGCTGTGAGCCTGTGGCTTCATGTGACTGTCAGCCTCTCTTATTTCTCAGGTTCAACAGTGGCATTTCTTCAAAGAATGTTTGGGAGAACCTAATGAATGAGCACATTCCCAAGAAGACTTGGAAAGGGCGATGTGCTGACAGGTGGCTGAGTGACCAAAGGGAACATTCTGCAGAAGCTGCTCAAGCACTCAGCTTTTCCTGACTGCCCTTCGTGTGCTCACTGGAGCTCTCATTATTTGAACTCAGACTCTAAACCAAGAGTGTGACATCTAGTTAAACATAAGTGGTCTGTGCCCTTTTTAAGAGCAACATGTGGGTCATACTACCTTGTCATTTCCACTTTATAAGATGAAAGCGGGTCCAGTATCCTTGGCCTCCTGCAAAACATTGCCAACTTTGACTCTTCCAACAGTTCCTAGGAGACTGTGAGATAGGCCCCATGGAAACTCTCCCTGACAAGAACTCCAGGCCAAGTTCTGTGATGGCTGAATAGGATGGCAATGATGATTTCCCAGTCCTAATCAAGGATGTATTTCTGATAGGCAGCACAACATTACAACTTGTGTTTGAGGTTTTATCTGATTGACCTGTGCAGTGGTCTGTCTTAAAAGGATTAAAGAACTCAATAAGAAGATTTCACACATTCACAGATGTTTGAGAGCCCAATGAAAAGATTACAGAATTATAAGAGATGGGATTTATAGATCAGATTTGTTTTAGGTTATTAATATAATTTTTCATTCTTCTGAACCCAAATAGCAAAGCTATCAAGTTCATAAGTCCGTAGGAAACTTAAAGAGTATTGCTCAGAACTATCATAATAAAAATGTAACACTAAAACCACAACTATAATAAGTTACGTGAAGGAAAAATGTGGTTTTAAAAATTACTGAAAAAGCATTCATAAGCATCATGATACAACTGAATGTGGCAGTCTGGGGGACTGACTCAGGTATGATATTTCTCTTAACTCATCTACCACGACAATGAAAAGTATTTACTTACTGAAGACAAAAGGCAAGTCCAACATGCATAAGGCTTTGGTTGATGAATGATTCAGCGCCTAAAGAACAATAGCCAGTTTTTCCCATTAGCAAGAATCCTTACTGGGGTGGGGTAAAATAGCATTCCCCACTTTGGCTACATGATCTAATCATAGAAGCTACTCAAATTAAACTATACTCAAGGAGGTAAAATGAATGTACACAGTAATGAACACAGGACTAGCCTTTGATGGTAAAAATTACCCAGTTCTGGGCAAGTGTAAGTTATTGTTAATAGTATATTTTTTAAAGTCCCACATTTAACCTGGCTTTATTTTCATTTACCAGTAGTCTGATAGTTTATTGGTGAAAAATAATAAGAGACGTGTTTTCACCATGGAGAAAACTCCCAATTCAGGGTAGAAACCTGATTATCAAGGAAATATGTATATAAGTGCATGTACTAAAATATGAATTTAGGTAAACATTTGCTCCTTTTAACCTTAATTCATTCTTTGGTTTCTTGAATATTTATTGAGCACCAAGCACTGTTATAACAAGCAAAATTACTCATACTCAGTGGTATACACCAGAGAACCTAGGTACTTGGGAGATTGAGGCAAGGGAAGCAAAAGTTTCAAAATTTAAAAAAAAGAAAGGTTGGTCCAACAAAATGAAAGGAAAACACACAGAATTGGAAAAAAATTTTAGCCAGCACTCTTAGACAAATGACTGTCAGACATATGAAGTATTGAAGAAATATAATTTCTTCAATATAATATATTATATTCAATATAATATATAATTATAAATATTTCTAAATATAATATATTGAAGAAATATAAAGTAATAAATATAAAGCAGAAATATAAAGTATTGAAAAAAATCAGGCCCTCCCAAATTCAAAGACCAATCCAAAAATAAGCATCTGAGAGAAACACATACTTCTTGATTGAAGAAATTAAAATGGCAAATAAATATATGCAAAAATGTTTAACATTATTGGTCATTCAAGAAATGCAAATTAAAACAATACTGAGATTCCACTTAACCCTGGAATAAATGGCTATCTTCAAGAAATCAAGCAATAACAAATACTGGTAGGTCTTTGGGGAAAAGGAAACTGTTCTCCACTGTTGGAAATCAACATGGAGACTCCTCAAAAAACTAGGATTAGAGGTCCCATTTAACCCAGCTATTCTTCTGGGTGTCTTCCCAGGAGAATTAAAAAAATCATACCAAAGCAATATATGCACACCAAGGTTTATAGTGCACAATTTGTAATAGCTAAATCTTGGAAAACAACCCAAATGTCTATCAACTAAGGAATGAATAAAAAAGATGTGGTATTTTTATATAATGGAGTACTATTCAGCCATAAAGAAGGATAAACTCAACTTTTATAGGTAAATGGCTTTAACTAGAGATCACACTCATAAGTTAAATAAATCAAACATGCACGTGTAAGCATCATCTTATCTCTCTAGCATAAGAAACTAAAAGAGTAAATAAAACATAAAATCACCAATAGATGCTGAGAAAGAGAAAGAAACTGCTTACAAGGAAAGAACAACTGGAATAGGGAAAAGGGGAAATGAAGGAAGGGAAACATAAATAAATAAATAAATAAATAAATAAAATAGCTAACATAATTATACTACTAATTCTTTTAGTTCATGAAAAGATCAGTTGGTGCTTATATTGGTTGATCAATTTTGCATGCCTCTATCTTATAATCTGAGCAACTACTTTGAAGACAACAAGCAAAATATTAAACATTGTTAATTCCTTAGTATCCTGTTTTAAAACTATGTATCATTGTTTTTATCCTTTTTACTGTTGTCTCTTTTTTAAAATAAAGCTAGAACATAGCTCAGTAGCTGACTAGCTAGCATGCATGAGGCTCTAGGTTCACTCCCGGTTCTTACACACACTCTCCAAAAACCCCCAAACTTAGCCTACTTGGAATTTGTACTTATACCAGTTGAAAGAAATAAAAAATAAACCATGTGAATAAAATCTTCAGTATGTCAATATTAAAAGATTAATAATAAAAAGATCAAACATTTAGTAAACAATAATTAAAGGATTTACAGGTCTGAAGCGACTGCAAATTCTAATCTCGTCAGTGTAACTTAACCCAGTGTCTGACCCTTAGCTGTTCAAGAAATATTTGTTGAATGACAGAATGAACAAATGAACAGACATTACGACTTCCATAAATAGTCCTGACAGTATCTCAGCCCATGTGAAATTTTCTTTTACTACTTACTTCCTCCCAAAAAAGATTTGACATAGCTTATGACAAAAGGTAAAGAATGTGGCCCTGGAAGTGTAGGAAGAACTATAGTTCCCTTGTATGGCTTTTCTTTATTTTATTTAGCTTAGCCATAGTAGGTGACTAATAACTTAAATGCAAGAACAGTGTCTAGCACTTTCTTTTGAGAGAGGTAGTATTTTTTCACACAACTTTTTCAAAACTGTATCCCTTAACAACAGCTGAGTTGAACAAAACTGTGATTTTGAAAGGAAAGGAAGAAAAAGCACTGTCCTGACCAAGCACTTCTGCGTGCATGTGACTTTCTTCAGAGTACTGAGAATAGAACTTAGCCTCATAGTGACTCTCGCTGAATGGCGCTGTGTGATCTGCAGATGAAGTTAATGGTCATGCTGTTTCCGTAACAGTCAGCAGGGGAGAGAGTTGGAATGACCTTTAACGTACTTTCCAGCATGTTAGTGCACTTTGGTCAGATTCAACTCAACCTCTCAAGCTCTTCTGCTGAGCACACAGCTTTCAGGAACCCACAAGGGTGGCAAGAGAGGGTACCGGTTGTCAGCCATTCACATCAGCCAATGCAGAGCCAAGACCAAGGAGGCTGGGGCAGCAGTAACCTGCATCACACCAAATGGACAATATAATGGCAAACATTTTTTTTTTTCAAATTCCAGCTCAGTTGTATTAAATACCCACCCTAGGTGGGAAAAGTAGGACAGCTATGTGTTGTGAATGAAATATTGCTATTTTAAAGCCATCACCTAGGCAGGAACCTGAGCTTAATAATATCTGTACTTATTGTTACTGAATGTAAATATCATCTGAAATATCATTCCTGTGATATCATAGGAAGGAAGTTTAGGAAAATTATATTTCACAAGGTGAAAATACAGCTTCACAAGACTTTAGATAGAACAACAGCCTGAAAGGGGAGTCAGATGTTGCTTACACAGAAGAGAAGGAGTGGGAAGTTAGATGGTGAAAAACAGATTCTGGATAGGATGGCTTATAAGCTAGAGTTGCACTGATTTCACAAGTCCAGATTGACCAGCAAGGACTGAGATCCCAAGTCCTCCAACCTCCCCGAGTGCATAAAGGAACTCAAGAGATTCTCTTCAACCCCCAGCCTATACAGCTCAGCTTCTTTGAGAAAGTTTTGAAAATTAACACAGGAAGAAAGAAAAATACTTTCCTCAGCTTCACAGGCAATAGAATCTACACTGGAAGGACCAGAAGCTCTTACCAACATAGCAGCCCTTCCTTTATTCTTTTCTTTTCCATTCTTACCCTCCCTTCTTTTCCTTCCATTCCTCTTTGCTTTCTGCTATTTTCCTTTTTCTTTCCTGACTCATTTTACAAGGGCCTCGAGTAGAGTGATTTCTTCTTTGTTATTTGCCACCAGATTCTCAATAAGCCAGGTGCTGAAGGATGTTGTTCTGGTCTCAGTTTGTTGGCCTGGACTTGATGTATTTTTCATCCTCTCTTTCCTCATCTTCTGGTGTAAAAAGGCTCTGCATTCAGATGAAAAATACATGGGTCATCTAGACAAGCACTCCCATTGGAGGACAGGAAACTGGTCCTAGATGACTGTGAATGAACTCTCTGAGAACCAAATGAGACTCGCAGAAATAGAAACCAGATGTATGCAATCATGAATCTAGGGCACTACTCTGCCTCCAGCTTATTTTTAGCAGAACTGTTATTGAAGTCTTTTCAGTGCCATAATTAATTTTCAAGGATTGCCATTAGCCTCATAGTCTAAAATGGTACAAGAATAATTTTGCATTCAAGATTTGAGTGGAAAATAACAATTTTTAAGTAGTTCAGGGGACGAATTTTATGGTTTTTTAGCTTGCTTAGTTTGACCTAGGAGTAATGAGCCTCTCAAATGTAATCCATCTTTAGATAATAGTGCCTGTTTATGTATTTAGGATGTGTCGACCTCCTCAAGGCTGGGAAGTATCATAGCCTAGTATAATATTTAGCTTTCATGTTTTGGGTGTGCAACAAGAGGACCAGCAGTCTTGTTAGCTAAAATCAACCCAAGGTATTAGAGTCTGGACATGAACTTGGCCTGCCTACGCCAGAGGGAATACAAGTACCTTCTTTCAGGCACCGGATGAAATCATTAATTATGTCAGCAGCCCCAGCGATAGATCTGGAGACACTTTGCACTACTTAGCAAACAGGCAACCTTCTCAACTGTTTGGAAGTCTGGGAAGATCTTAAAGATCTCCCAGTACTCACTGTGCTAACTCCTTTCCCTGCAAATCCTCAGACTTTTTCTTGATCCTGTGTCTCTTTGGTTTTACCACACCGGGGTTGGAATGAGATGAGGGAAATATGTGGTTGTGACTCCCAGACTGTGTATTATAGCCCTAAAAGCACATCCTGGTACACCTTAACAATGAAACTCTTTCTAAAGCATGGTTTTCTGGAACTGTATCAACCACACTTGAGTTCCTGCTCCATTTAGCACCATCAGAGGTCTTTTAAAGAGCAATTTAACCACTATAGACATGTACATTTTTGCCTATTAAAGAACAGTTTTATAAAGAATGTGACCTGTGTTTATAGCACACACAAAAATTATCCTCTCTACAAAAAAGGCAGCTTCTATTTTTTAACCATTAAAAATGGCCTGGCAGTTCTCTGTATAATTAACTTCTTAGCAAGATGAAAAATAAAAGAGCAAAGTGCAACAGAATTCTGCTAAGGTCATTTTGCATTTTCTTAGCATACTATACACCCACATGATGATGGATTTCCATATACGATGGTGGATCAGAAATCCACACATTTTCCCTCACTTACCAGTCTCTGTGGAGATAAGCACAAATGAAAGAAAGAAATGTCTTTCCGAGAATGTGTAACACCACGCATTAAGCATAGGGAAAGGGAGATGATAGATGCTGAGACACAGGGTGTGCTTCAAATCTACCATAAATTTTAAAAGAATAGCAACAGATCAAAGGACTTTTCATATGAATTTTGGAAAGCAGGCCTAAAACAATTAAAATATGCTTTCAGCTCTCAAAAGTGAAGAGTCAGGTAAAAGAATAATAATTCAATTTGATTTCACAAACATCTTCAGGAGAAAGCAGGTGTGAGGCCCTCGGAAAAGATGAGTAGAACAGAGACAGATGAAGTTTTGTTTATGTGTTTGCTTTTTAACTCATGGAAATGCCTATCAATTGAATGTTTTCCTCTTGAAAGCAAGGGGAAATCAGCCTAAGAGTTTTGGCAAAGCTGTGGGTGGAATGGATTAATATAGATTAAAGAATAAAATTTTTAAAACATAATAATAAGTCACTGGGGAAAACTTTATTAAAAATGAAAAAATCAGGGGCTGGATTGTAACTAAGTAGATGACTTATAACATGAGCAAGGCTCCAGCATAAAAGACAAAGAAATACAGAAACTGAAAGAAATTAGATGCAACTGTAAAGAAAAACATCTTAATTAGTATTACCCTGAGACAGAGGAAATGCTGGCCTCCCAAGGGAGGGTTAAAAAACAAAGAGATCCCTAACTTGTATGCATAAAGTATGAAAGACTGGAATCTACTTATATCATTACATTTTATTCTTTCATAGGAAGGTGGAGATACATAAGGGAGGACTAGCAAAGAATTTACAAAAAAACCTAAATTTTCAAATTACAATAATAAAATATCATCATGCTGGTGATTTTCATTCACACTTTTCAAGGAACTGAATATTCAGGCCTTATATAATAAATTTTTGAAATAATTATTTTTGAATAATTTTGAATAATTATTGAAATAATTATTTTTGAATAATTATTTCCATAATAATTTTTGAAAATAGCCAGAAAATGGGGAAAACTATTTTATATGACTTACTGATTTGAAAAAATGTTTACAAGAATACACAGAAATATCCACCACCACCACCACCACCACCACCACTCACAGACTATTTTTATATTATGGACTCAAACTGAGAGAAAAAGCTATTAAAATTATTGAGTCAAAATACTTTCTACTTATCAGGTATTCTCAAAATACTTTGTAAGTATGCATGCACATGCACACGCACACACACACACACACACACGTCGAATTCCACCCTATAACTGGAAACAAGGGAAATGCACCAGACAATGACAAGTTACATACAATCTGATGTCCTGGAAGTAAATACCATATGATGGATGCTAAGTAAACATGTCCCTACAAAAGTGCAGAACATAAGAGTTATAAATATCTCAATATTTTGTAAGAGTCCTTCCCTTTTATCTTAAAGTAAATTAGTTGTTAAGGTGGAAATGAGTATTTGCTGTTTGTTTTTTAGAGACAAGGGGGAAACTGCCATGAGAAAATATGACAAAAAGGCAAAATGCAAGGCTAATTCCCGCGCTGTAAATTCATGGAGGAGCGTAACAAAGGCCTGAGACAGGGCACCCAAACTGGGCAGTGCTGGACCTCTGTGCCAGCGCTGGCTGAGAGCTCCGTTAGCGGTGGGGGCGGCTAAGGGAGAAGGACAAGCACCCTTCCACAGTGACGCTCCAGGAAGCCTTCCGACCACAGGAAAGGACACCGGGGTCTCACGGGAGCGGGCTTCCCTTAAAGGCACCCCGGGTAGACACTAGACACGCGCGGACACCGCGCTGCCCCGGGTGCGCGCCTCCGGACACCGCGCAGCACGTGGAAGCCGCCTGCGAGGCCGCCGCCCGGGAAGGGGCGCCCGAGTCACCCCGATGCGGACTCGGGAGCCTTCCGGCGCGCCCCGCACACATCTGACCCGGGCGCCGCCGGGCAGGGGGCTCTGGCCTCGCCCACGCCAGCGCACCCGCCGGGCCACCATGGACAGCTCCGGGAGCCACGGCGAGGTGGCGCGCGCCCTGGGCAGGGGCCAAGTGTCCGGAACACGCCGCCACCGCCCTGGGAGAGTAGGCTTCGGGCTGACCATGTTTCCCAACAGGGACTGTCATCCAGGTACACAGGAGTGTAGGAGCCAGGGGGAGCTGGCCAGGAGATTGGCTACAGGTCCCTCATTTCCTCTCTTCTCCTGCAACTCCCACCGCCCCGGTTTTGCGGGGCTCGTTAAGTGGAATAAAGCACACTGGCGGGAGGCGGGCTGGCGGCGAGGGGTCCCCGCGCGAGCGCCGAGAAGGGTTGCCCCGGCTCCCCCACGCAGACCCCAGCCGGAGCCCTGCAGACTGGAGGGGAAACACGTTCGCACCTCTCCAGAGCTCATCCGGTCTGGGCTTATCGCTCTGAAGAGTCACAAACTGACCTGGAGGCAGGGAAGGGGAGTGCACTGCAAGGAGGAAATTCGCCTTAGCCTGGGGCCCTGTCTTTTCGTGGCCCAGTCACCAAAGCTTTCCCTTGCCCTCAGCCTAATGCAGGGCTTTCCCGGAAGGAGGAAGTCTGCTGGCCCAAAACTGTAGGAAGTGTGAAATCACACACATTACTTACTGCTCAGGGCAAAACGGGTTCCGTGGCGACCCAGAGTCCAGATTCTTGGGAGAAAAGGAAGCAGCAAAGCACACTAAGGATGTCCCAGGTCTCTGAATTTCCCATTCAGCCTGAGATCTTCAAGACCCTGTCCAAGAAGCTGATAAAGATTGACCACTGTCCTGTAACTCTCTCAGGACCATACCCTAAGAAACTGGGCCTCCCTTTGCTGTGCCTAGCACCCAGCAACGAAGCCAGGAGACCTTAGAGGGAGCAGGTAACTTTCCCACTGGCTTTCTCATGGCCTTATTTCTGACAGATTCCAGGAAAGACACACATATGACCAGCTCAAAGCTAAATGGACACTAGTGGACTCCCCTAAGGGTGGGTGTCTGGGCGCCCTCCTTTGGTCCAGCCACTGCCTTGGAGAGGGACTGCATATTGGCTTCATGGAGAAAGATGGAATTAGGGAGGTGAAGATTTTTGAGCTCCCCTCAAAATGGACAGGAGGAGGTCTTTCCAGGCAGTCCGGACACAGAATTGAAGGCAGGGCAACTCACCTTGCATGGGATCTAGGCCACAGCTGGAAGTGCTCTGTGGTGTCCTAGCACACTGGTTCAGGTTGGGAGTTTGGTGTTTGAGTTAGGTCAGACTTGGAGCTCTTTGTGATCTCTCAAAAATCCAGAATTGCCCACTGTCGGAAGCCAACAATTTGGCTTGGCCAAGGGCATCCAGAAGTGATCAGACCACCCAATCTGAACTTGAACTGACACACACCCATACTCACACTCCACCCCTAATGGTCATGTTTTTGGGACATGTACATGGGAGAGACCTTGGAGAACACCTTTCACCTTGGCCTGGGATCCTGCCAGGAATACTGTCTCCCTGGCTGAGCTTGCTAGTTCTATCAGGGGAAAGCCAGGCATTGCACGAAAGGTGAGGAAGGGTGTTAAGCCCACTTTGATGCTGACATGGAGCATCCCCTCAACTGGAGACAATGCAGGCTTCCTTCCTGAGGCAATTCTTCCAGATAACCATACCCAGCTAAGCAAAGACACACCCTCTCATTTCCTTTAGGTGGGTTTAGGAGGTTGTGTGCTCCCTTTTCTGTTTTGCTACCTTAAGGTCAGCTGGCAACGCACTTCTCTAAATCCAGGCAAGTGACTACAGACGTGTTCTAAGAGTATCAAATGAGAACACTTCTGAGCCCATTATGTATCTTCTCTATATAAACATAGAAAGGTTCAGAGAAGGGAAGTTATTTAGTTTTGTAAGATTTTAGAGATGCAGCTTGGAGCTACACATCAGCAAATGTTAAAGCAGTATGCTTGTTGGTGATGAGACTACATGAGTCCAGGTAAACTGTTTCAAGAGCTGGACTAACCTAGTTTGTAATGTTGACCTGTTGGCTTGTTGTTTGAGCTAAGCAGTACAGAAAAGGAACCAACAGCTAAACATAAATGCTAGTATATTTATTTCTAAATTATGAAAATAAATATCCCTGGGGATCAGGGATATTTGAATCACGTCAACTGGTTGTTTAATATGAATTTAAATGTAGCACACTTAAAAATTCAGGAAACCTCTTGTGAAGTTGGGCGTAGTACACTGCCACAGCAGGCTGGGAAGATGCAAGTGTGGGACTCATTCATGGGCCAGGCAACCCTGTAGGTGTAGAGCTCACAATGCCATGCTGTCATCACGTGGAAATACTGCAGATTAAAGGCAGGCTTCAAATCCTCCTATTTGATAAGGTGCGTTTACATGATAGCAAGGCCTAAGACACAATTAGTCTCTATTGGCACTTGTTCTAGTCCAGAGCCTAAAAAAAAGTTCCTACTGTGTCTCATTTGCAGCTGTGTCCGCAGTATTAGAACATCATTATATTGGCAGCTGGGTGATGACATCAGTAAATACCTTTCTCAGAAAAGCCAAAGTCAGGGTCCTGTGTATATATTGGAGATGTCTACTGCAGGTAATGAGCAGGACAGCTTGGATAAGGTACTTGCGTTCCAATAATTGCTGTTAATGGGAACAGAACAAGAAATTTTAATTCTCCTTACAAGAAGTTTTAATTCTTTTACAACTTGATTTTTACTTTTTTTTTCTAAGAATCATAGCTGATGCTGCTGAGATCTCCCTCCTTGGACCCAAAGAGGAATGAGGATCCTGCCCACCAAGGAAAAGGTAAAGTAACATATTATGAGGAAACATCAGTAACCCAAGTACATAAAGATAACTGTATTTTTCCTGTGTCTATACTTTCTCTCTTTTTGTGTGTTGGAGAGGAAATTCTAAAAATATTTTATAGATGTTTTTCCATTAATATCAGAAAACTTGGGGGGGGATTGTTTAATTAGTAGAAAAAACAATGTAAAGCAAAGCAGTCTGTTGCTGCCACCCTTTATAATATTCTAAGAACATAAGTGATTTACATATTTGCAGCATAACTAATTTAAAACTTTCAGTCCTAGTTTTTAACCTTTTATTGGGTAGAGGTGACGTTATAAAGCCTGGGTAGTTTCAAACTTGGCAAATACCTTTAGTTTTTTTAATTGTCTGAACAAATATTTTAATGTTAAACAGCTTGCAAGTGTTAAATGGTTCGTTCATGATTTACTTATTTTTCTAGATTTCTCCCTTCAGATCTAATGATTCCATAAAGGCTTCTTCTTTTTTCAAAGAACGTATTATAAGTCAGAGATTGTGCTGACACTGCTGCTCAGGCCACCCAAACACATCTAACACTTAGAAATTCTTGAAGGGAAGCTGTAGAAATCTCTCAGAGGATTTTGTTGTTGCTGCTGCTGTTGTTTACTTTAAGTAAGAGGAAATCACGTGTTTTAGCTTGGGATTTAAAACTACCAACTGAGGGAGCTAGGAGCTCCTGAGACAGGTGAGCCTCCGCAGGAGCAGCTCTTTGCAACTGAGGAAAGGAGCGAGGTGAGCGAGGGTCGGAGAGGGCGCTGTTTCACCGACCTCAGGTAAAAATGTGTGAACCAGTAGCGACCCAAGGCTGGACAACGGTCAGACTCCCTGAATGCGCTCACACCTCGGAATCACGCTGGCCTTGCAACGAGCAGGACCATGTAGAAAACAAACATCTCTTGAACGGGTCCCAGGCGCTCGCGTTCACTTCACAAAGTCAGAGGAGCCCGCGGGGCGGAAATGTACGAGTGCCACGATCCCTCCCGGCAGAGTATGCACTGCCTGGGGACCAGAGCAGCCGCCTTTCCCGCGCCGCAGCCCCGCGGACATCCCCGCTCGCCCCTGGTCTATGCTCCAGCGGCCACGGCGACTGTGCGCCACAGCAGTTCTGGAGTCGCATCCGGCGCCCGGGAGCCCAGTCGCCTAGCAGGAGCTCAGAGAGGGAGACAGACGCCTGTTGTGGGTGGAAGGGTCGCGCGCGGGTCCCCTCTCCGATTCCGAGGGGTGTCCCCATCCTGGCACAGGTTTCTGGGACGCGCGCCAGGTGTCCCCAGCTGTTCCCCAACCCCGAAAAGTGCGGTCTGGACCTGAAGTTTGAAATGTTTCTGCTCCTAAGCAAATGCTCTCCTCCTCCTAGCCGATGCCTCCCGCCCAGCTCGGCCCACAAAAGCGCCAGGAGGCGACCTCCCGTAGCGTCGGATCTTCCCGGCGAGTTCAGGGACCCTCCGCACCCAGGCCCAGGGCCGTGTCCCGTCCCGTCCTCCCCGCTCGCCTCCTCGCCGTGCGGCCGCGGGGTCTCAGCCCTGTGGCCCGGGAACTGCGGCTGCGTCGGCGGCCCGCGTGCCCTGCAGGACCTCGGCTCGCAGAGGGAGCAGCGGGGTCCGCCCACGCTCCCGGCCCGCCCGGGACCGCGAGGTCCGGCCCGCGTGGGGGAGGAGGGGACAGCGAGTCCCCGCCCGGCCGGCGGGCGCGCGTTCCTCGGGCGCCACCTCTGTGCGGCTCGCTCACTGCCGCAGGTCCCGGGAGCGTGTGAACTTCCTCCTCCCGCCGCCAACCTGCGCCCCCGCGCGCCTCCGCCGGGACGGCCGCCCGCCCGCGCCCTGCGCCACCGCCCGCCGCCACCTGGGCCGCCGGCCGGCGACACGCGCGCCCCGAGCCTGTTCCCGGGGCGTGTGGAGTCAGCTTTCCGGAAGCAGCCAGCCCACCAGAGGAGGTAGACGCGCGGCTATGCATATATATGTGTGTCTCGCCACAAGTGGCTGCGGACGCGGAGGGCCCGGCTCGCCCCGCAGTGGACCGCGGGGGGAACTTGCTTAGCTTCCTCAGCAAGGCAGCTCCCGGGCTTGGTGGCCAGAGGAATTAGACATTGCTATGGGAGACGTGTAAACACACTGCTCATCGCCAGTGCGTGTATAAAACATCTCGTGCTCGCTATTATTTCAGGAGAAGCGCCTCTGACTCTTCTATTTCTCCCTTTTGGCCCGTTTTTGCCTGTGTGGTTTAGGAGCAGCGCAGCTGGAGTAGCTGGTTTCTGAGTAAGTGAGAGCTGGAAGGCTCGGGGAACTTTTTCTTTTCTGTTCTTCTCTTTTCTTCTCTCTCTTTTTTTTTTCTCTCCCCTTTTCTTCTTTCCCACTCGGGAGAGGCCCTCGCGGGTCAAGCGCTGTCTGACCAGGCTGCTGGCGCGTGGGAGCGGGCAGCCCGGCTCAGCCGCGTCCCTTCCTCCGTGCAGATCCCCGGCCAGCCAGCGGAGACGATGCTGCGGAGGCTGGTCCAGCAGTGGAGCGTCGCCGCCTTCCTGCTAAGCTGCTCTGTGCCCTCCTGCGGACGCTCGGTGGAGGGGCTCGGCCTCCGGCTGTAAGTGTCCATCCCCGGGCGGGCGGGCCGGGCTGGGAGGCCCGGGACGCAGCCACCTCGAGCCTCGCCCGGGCGGAAGAGAGGGGCTCGCCGCTACCTGCGAGGAGCTGCAGCTCCAGCAGGACGAACTGGCAGCAGACGAACTTGCCTTGCGTCCCGAGGGGCAAGTATGGTGAGCTCCCGCCTGTGGTGAACAGAGGATCACCGAGTGCCCGGGGTTGTGTCACTCGGAAGAAGCTGAGGGACCAGAGGATGCAGGTCTGCGCACGTCTCTCCACTCCGAGTGCGGGAGGCAGCGTGAGTGTGAGAGGCAAAACCCTTACATCCAATTTTATTATGAGTGACATAACTTTAAGCATATAAAATATTACATAATGAAGGCATATTATATAAGAAAGTAGTAAGGAGTGTGCCGGAGCGCGCTCCTAAAGGTAGCGTTCCGGAAGACTAGAGTGGTGCTAGAACGAATTTTAGATACAGAAACTTTCTTTTTCTTGGAATTGTTACTAACAGTTCTTTAATCTGGAATCAGATATTTGCATGGTAGAACAAAAGCTTGTATTTTGGCATTCTCTCCTGGTGTTTCTTTTAAGGACAGTTTTGGCTTAGGAATAAGGACACATGCTAGCCACCCAGAGAGGAGACTGCGTTCTGTGACTGGAAAGTGGCGACAGTGGCAGAGCGACACTGTCTTATGGGCAAGGGCTCTGGCAGTTCTCGAGCGTGTGTCACACCGTCCTTGGGCAATCCCGAAGCTGCAAAGCCAGTGTTCAATGTGGGAGAACCATGAGGTCTGAGAACCGAGGAGAGTTTGACTCTGGAGAGGGAATTACAGAGAATTTTTACGCTTAACAATAAAAATAGCAGTATCTTTTATCTGCAGTCAGGTCCATCGGGCTTCCTTGTAAATTCCCGCGGGTATACAAAAAGGCAACTGTTTTATATGCGCCTTGGTCTACTATTATTAGAACAGAAAATTCTTAAATGAAATTATGTTAGACATGTCTGAACCTTGGCACCAAAGTGAAAATCTATTAGAAATCTCCTAAGGCAAATTATGTAGAACATTGTGCTGGAGATAGAGCTGCATTGTGTTCAGATCAACGTTTTGCTGCTCTATTTTGGAAATTGTCTTCAGACTCTTTGCTCATTTTGAGACTTGCGTTAAATTCAATTATCTAACATTCAGCTATGAATATAGATGAAGACTGAAATTTTAAAAGTGCATTTACATACTGCATTTATTTGGCTAAGAAATATTGTCTTGGAACAGAGCCAATTTTTTAAAAGTTGCTTCAGAAATACCTGCTTTCTCTTTTGAGAAACTGTAAATGAACCATGATTGAGTCCACAAGCATAGCATAAAAATAGTGTTAAGTTGCCCTAGTTGCTATTTTTTAACTCTTTCTTTATCACACCTTGCAAAATACACATCAGAAACCGTTTAACAGCCAGCGACTCTGCTGTAGTTTTGTTTGTGGGTGAAATATAATATTGTAGTTAAACATTCACACTCAGTTATAAAAGTACCACAAAACATTTTGTAGTTAATGGCTAATGGGTCATCACATTACAGCCATGGCTTTTCAGGGAGGCTGAAATCATCAGTAAATAAAGATGTTTCATCAAATTATTACAGCCAAGTGAAGTTTAAAAACCAAGTCATTATTTTTGTATTGCTGCCAAGTAACAGTAAATGTGTACTAGACAAAACATTAGTCTACAATTACACAAAATCAGGCTAGCTTCTTGAAAGAAATTTTAACATCTAATCAAATCGTATTACGCCCCAATTTTCACACCAAGCATTAGGGAAACTGCTTAAGAAGTATATTTTTTTAAAGTAGGAGGTAACTTTTAAGGAAGAGAAAGTTACTATAATAAGACTTTCTGAACTGTGCAAAGAAGGCCATTACAAGCTGCGATCTTTTAGCCCTGCTAGCCCGAAAGATTAATTTTTATTATTAGTGTATATATTTATTTATACAGAATACTACACTGTTTGTTTATACAGTATAGTGGATTTCATTGTGGTATATTCATACATGCAGAATCCACAAGATTTTGATTAATGCAGCCAGAACATCTTGGAGACCGAGAAGTGGACTCTCTGGATGTCCTTGTGTGGGTGAACATGGCTTGGCAGGTGGCTACACCTAGGTTTATGATAGAGAAGAAACCCAAGCAGGTTGAGAAGCCCAAAGCATCACTGACTGATTTACTTGGGAACCAGACTAGGTCTGTTCCACTTAATGAAAAGCATAACTTTCAGCTGAGTCATAGGGGTTGGAGGGACTTCTGGTGAGTCATCTTAGCTCCAGTACCCTAACCCTGTCTCCTCTGTGTACCACAGAACTTTGTTTCTCAAACCCTGAGTCCCTCCATTGGATCCTCCCATCAGCACAAGCACCCTGCTTCTTCCTGCACTAGAAGGAATTGCCTTTACTGTTTATTCCCACTATTCCTTGATAGTGCTTTAGAAGTTTAATCTTGTTCTCTGAAAACTCTTGTGAGAGTGATTCTTCCTCAAAGAGCAGCTGTTTTGACTGCATTTAGACCTATCATGTTAAGCATTTTCTCCAAAGTTTTGCTCTTTTTTTTACAATAATCAAAGATCATAAAACATAGTATACTTATTTTTCTGTGTCCTCTGTTGTGCTGTATAATATTTACAAACATACTGAGTAACAGACTATTGTTGATGCCATATTTACCTAAGTGTTTCAGAGTTATCTAAATTGCAAAACCTCCATAATCTGAATTTCCTAATTTCTACTTAGGTATATCTAGAGTGTACATGCCAGTCATGTATCCTAGCATCAATTTATGTCTTACCTTGGAAATAAAGAGAATCTTTTCTGGACCTTATTCCCTGTTGGTGATGAAGATATCATTGTCTTTTTTACCCTCTGATGCAATTTTTCAATCAGAGCTTTGTACTTTTCTATATTTTAAAAGGCAGAAGTCTCAGAAACGCTAAACAACTTGTCCAATAGCATTTCTGATTTAGCACTGAATAAGATTCGTGTTTCTTAATATATGTCAATTTCCTCTAAAAAGCAGATAGCAAGAGAGGAACTATTTTAGACTGGACAGAATTGTAGGCTTTTTATGAAGTAGGGGGTAAAATGATCACTGCATGTCCCATGGGAAGCATCCTGGGAGGCTGGGGCCCTCAAGCTTCGGAGGCCAGTGACTCACATCGGACGAGCTGGCCCGGATGTCACATCCGTGTAGTCAGAGGGGGCGAGCAACGGTGGCTAGATTTGAACAGGCCAACCATGAGACGTTTGGCTTTAGGTTAAGCAAGAATGGGCTGTGCTGTAGATGTAGAGAGCAGTGCCCATTGAGGACTTCAGCCAACAGTTGAGAAAGAAAGAAAAGCCCCAGTACTATCCATTAGCACTGGTTCAGAACTTCTTTTTCACATGACATTTTGGTAAAAATATGTATTAAACTGCAGTGGTTATGAAATATATAATTCTACCAATCCTATTCTTTTAAAATGTTGTAAGAGGATACATTGTACTAAAACCTCAAATTCGTAGGTTATTAAAAGTTTCCAGATTACTAACAACTGGGAACAGAGTAAGTGGCGTTTTATCTAGTCACACGTGACACCTTAAAAAAGGGAGAAAGGCTCCTGCATGCCTCATTGAAGCCAGCTCCTGTTAAATTCCTTTTGATGAAGTCATGTCTTTTCTGCACAAACTCAATGGCTCAATGTCAGTCCACAGCTAAAATCCTAGAAGGACGCTGGCATTCGGGCTATCAGGGCCAGAGAATGACGACTGTTCTCATTTTTTGCTGTCTTCATTGACTCATCAGTGCAATGTTTCCTAGACAGACTTCACTGCTCGCATCATGCGTCTGCCTCTGTTGGCGTCTAGTTTTGTAGTTTGCTGTTCTTTGGGAGTCAGAATTATTGTTTTCTTAGTGGGGCAACAGTGGTGTGTGTGTGTGTGTGTGTGTGTGTGTGTGCGCGCACATATGCACAGATAGGCTTAGGCCAGTACTGGGTGAAGCAGCTTCCTTTTTATCTCCTGGGACAAGAATCTGGGTTCATTCCCGACAGAACGCTGAAGAGACTTGTCTGTTTCCGAGTATAGCTGAGTATAGCCTGAGTACAGCCTTAGCATTTCACATTGGGAAGTCAGCATAAAAACCACAAATCTGACGCTGTCCTCCTAAACAGATGACATCCAGAACAAGGCGCTGTGTTCTGGAGGTGGGGAGCCGCAGCCCCTGCCCCCCACCCTCCGCGCCCCACTGGGCCTGCCCAGGACTCCCTGGAATCAGAGGGTTCGCTCCCGCCCACGTCTTGGCCAGCAGCTGTCCTTTGTCTGACTCGGCTTCCTCTTCTGGGTTTCTTTCAGCAAAAGGGCAGTGTCTGAGCACCAGCTGCTCCACGACAAGGGCAAGTCCATTCAGGACCTGCGCCGCCGCTATTTCCTGCACCACCTCATCGCTGAGATCCACACTGCAGAGATCCGAGCAACCTCGGAGGTGTCGCCCAACTCCAAGCCTGCGCCCAACACCAAAAACCACCCAGTGCGCTTTGGCTCTGACGACGAGGGCAGGTACCTGACTCAGGAGACCAACAAGGTGGAGACCTACAAGGAGCAGCCTCTCAAGACACCTGGGAAGAAGAAGAAAGGCAAACCAGGCAAGCGCAAGGAGCAGGAGAAGAAGAAGCGGCGCACGCGGTCCGCCTGGCCCACCCCGGAGGCCCTGCACAGCGGACACAGCATGGAGCACCCGGCCCCGGTCCCTGCCACGCTGGAGCCCCTGTCACGGTAATGGTCCATTCTGCACTGGGTGCTCCCAGGGCTCTCCCAGGCGAGCACACACGCTGGGCCAGAGTGCGTCTGCCCCTGGTAGTGTCCACCTCTGCCCAACAGGACAGCCCATCTCCACCACCACCGCACACCACACCACCTCACCCCTGCTCCACTAATGTCACTGTTTAGTCACAGGCTTCAGAATGACCTCCTTCGTCTTTTCCTTAGAAGTGTATTCATTCCTCTACTCTCACATCTTGGCAAACGTGACTATTTTTAGTTCTTCTTTAAAAGTCATTTCAGGTTTTATTCTTTTCCTTTTCACTTTAAGGAAGAATATGGAAGGCTTGGATACTATCTACAAACACTGCACAACGATATCTTACTGCAAACAGTTCTGAATTATTATTTACTTAAGCAAGTGTATTTAATTAAATTTTTAATTGATTTTAACTTAAAGAAATTAAGTTATTTATAAACAATGTTCTATTTGTTTGATTAAATTTAACTCTGATTTCTACTGGCTCATGAAAAGGAAATGATTTCTGAAAAAATTTTCAATATTGGCTTGCGAAACATTTAAATTTTTCTCCTGCATCTACTTGTCCACTGACAAGTTGAAATAATTTTTCCAGGGTAATACAGTAGGACTAATAAGACTCTCTACAATTATGTGGCTTGTTATCCTTAGCTTATATATGTGTCACAGATTTTAAAGTCAAATAACTTCAGGTTTGGGGGCTGAAAAGTTCATAACCTCTGGCAAGTGATTTAGTTGGAGAACACTCTGATCTCCTGTGCAATGCAGATGATAACTCTACCAACCACATAGAGAGGGGCAAGGATTAAATGCGTTAAATGCCTGTCAGAAACACTCAGTAAATTACAATACATTGTTGTGCATGTGCTTTTAGACCTAGTTCTGATTACACTATATTATCCATATACAAATATCCACATATGTCACTCTGTATGTACATGTATGTAAGTATATACATTTCCTACGTGTGTACATGTGGGCTATGTTTCTATGAGGCAAAAAAGAGGCAGATGTTAACTTCATAGTATAAAATAAAAAGCAAAAGCACTTCACAATGAAGACTGAGTTAGTCCTTGGGAAAGAGTATCCTCAGAACTGGGTTTTCCCCATCTCCGACACTTAGGTCAGTGCTTTGTTGGCGTTATTTCTTTGTCCACGCATTTCCACTGATGGATAGCACCTGCTGTTTTGCTTTGGTTTTTATTTTATTTTATTTTATTTTACTTTTTTGATATAGCACTTTTGTAGTTTGAGGAAGAAAAACAACATAATACAAGAATACATCAAATGTAGCTAATGCAATGTTACTATTCTAAGAATGCTGTTACTTCAGTTCTTTGACACTGGTACACATAGATTTCAGAATGATGCTTCAAAGTGAAGTTTGAATCTGTTCACCAGCATTTCTCTTTTTAAATTCACAAGTCCATTATTAAATAGCACATAAATTAGAAATTATATTGAATCTGTAGTACAATGAACAATCAATGAGAAATGGCATTAGAGACATCTTCAGCACAGCAAGTGATCCACCTGGTGAGTCTCCCATGGGTCTGCAGGGTATAGCAAACCCCACAGTCCTGCTTTGCTGTGGCATAGTCAGCATATTTTAAGGTAGGACCCTAACCATGGGTATTTCTGACTAACATGAGGAGCCTACTTTATTGTCAAAACCTATTTTCATTCATTATACATAAGAATGATTTTTAAAAGTATAATTGATTTTTATGGGGTTTGCTCTTTTAAGATTTGCAGTGGTTTTCAAGTACCTAGAAAATTAATGAAAATCAACACTGGTCAGTTCTTGGGCCCAACGTGATCCCTAAGTTAAAGTACACCTAGTAAAAATTAGACAGTGGCCTAATCAAATCCAGACCCAGCACTGAAAGAAAAAGGATGTCTCTGCTTTACCTTTTGCTTCCCTGTTTTTGAGGGACATCCATAGAAAAAAAGCTCCACAGCAAAGATGGGGGCCTCCTCCTAGCAGGACCCCACAGAGGAGAGAACAGCGAAAGATTGAGGAGTGTGTTGGTGAGAATGTTTGGGGCCAAGCAGATTTCTGTAATCCAAATAAAATCTTCAGAATCACTATTTTAAAGTTTTACAAGTGACCAGTCCTTAAATGTCCTCTCTGTAGTCCTCTGCATTATAGTCTGAAACTCTGAAAGGCTTGATGGAGTGAGAAGCATGAGTTTTATTATACTATACATAGAATTTCTTAGAAGTAAAATTGTTTCCTCTCCTGGCTTTTCAGGAGGAGATACATGACTTTAAATTTTAGGGATTACATTTTAAAGTTTTGATGTTGCCTATAAAATATCCAGGTACAGTGAGACTCAGAAATCATATAGTTTAAGGTGGTAAATATTGATTTTGAAAAATAGAAAAAGCTTTTCAGTAATCAGAAGTGCTAAAATATTGTCAGATCCCCTACATATTGTACACATACATTTTTAGGTCATGTTATGTTTTATTTGTCTCTTCTGTATATGACTTTGTTAAAAGAAAACACAGAAGGAAAGATAACAAACCATCCAACAAACAGAGAGAAAGATGAATAAATGATGTGTTCTTTGGTACTTTTACTTGTTTTTTCTTCTTTTTTTGAGAAAATAATGCTCAAAATATTTTTCATTTCCTCTTTACTATTCTTAAACTCAACTCACTAAAATCAGTATGGTACACAAATTACTGAATTTAGAAGTTTTCCTTTTTACTTTATTCATAACATCTATCCACATCTACCTACAAATTAAAATATTAATTTTAAATCTTTTTTTTAACATTCCAACCAAAACCATCAGTGAGAACATCCTAAATATTCAGCTTGCTTTTTTTTCTTTAAACTAAGTTTTATCTCTAGCACCGTCTAAGAAAGGAAAGAAGAAAGGGGGAGATAGAGGAAGGAAAGAAGGAAGAGAGGAAGGAATGAAAGACCTGCTCTTTTGTAGGTCTCATATCTGTATGTTTATATCTGTCATATAAAACTCTGCCACAACATTCACTGTAAGTTCAGTGTTAAACAACCAGTCAGACCCCATTCTGTAGCTGTTTCCTTAGAAATGGTTGAGTATTCACTGAAGTAGACTATCCAAAGAAAGAGAGAAAAGTCTGCCAACCCATCTTAAAACTGTCAATGCATTATTTAGATAAGTTAGGGAAAGGTGCCAATCCCAGTGGTAACTTCTCCTAAATAGTAAAACAGACATGATGGTATGAAATACTTCTATCTTGTACTTTTAAATTAATTTCTTGTTAGAATTCTTCCATTTAAAGTAGACTTTCCTAGTTACTAAATCATTGAGAATACCAACAGAGTGAGAGACAAACAATTCTTAGTTTTGTCTTTGAAAACTAAAATCCAGTAACAGTTTCATGCATTAATGCTTAAGGACAGTTAAAGAAATGACAGGTCTCATCATATATCATTAAATAAACACCCTCTGCTGAACTATACACCCTTCCATCCTGCACCCAAGGTTCCTCACTTTCACTGCCTTGCCCGTTATGTCAATGAAAGATTGTCAAAATGAACACATGCATAAAATCAACAAACTGAGCTCTCATACTGGGAAATACTCTAAGCAAGGTACGCCGTTGATGGATGTACAACCTATATGCCAGATTGTCCAATTCGCCCCTTTCCCAGACTTCCCAGCTGAGAGCTTGGGGAAATTTTCACAAGATCTGTTTTTTTCTGACACAGACACATAGGCTTTTTTTCTTTCTGCATCACATGGGTCATTTAGTTGGGTTAAAGACCCACGCTGGGGCGGAGGTTCTAGAGAGAAAGGATCCCTGCCTCTAACTTGAGATTTGTGAGCAGTCCCCTGGTTCTCTTCCCACTGTGATTCTGTGTTTCTTAATTTATGTCCTTTATTTTATGACTTCAACTTTGTAAGCAAATTAACCTCTTTTTTCCTCTTGTTTCCTTTTCTTCTATTTGCAGGAGGCATTGAAATTTTCAGCAGAGACCTTCCAAGGACATATTACAGGATTTTGTAATAGAAAACATATAGAAACTATTAGAGATATTTATTGTCTGTAAATACTGTAAATGCAATGGAATAAAACTGCCTCCCTCATTGCTCTATGAAACTGCACCTTGGTCATTGTGAATAATTTTTTCTTTTTGCCAAGGCTAATCCAATTATTATTATCACATTTACCATAATTTATTTTGTCAACTGATGTATTTATTTTGTAAATGTATCTTGGTGCTGCTGAATTTCTATATTTTTTGTAACATAATGCACTTTAGATATACATTTTAAGTATGTTGATAAATGACACAATAAAGTGTCTATTTTGTGGTTGATTTTAATTAATTCCTAAATATAATTATCCAAACTGATTTTCTTCTGTGCATGTAAAAAATAGCAGTATTTTAAATTTGTAAAGGATGTCTAATAAAATATAATCTAATTATACCATGACTCAGGAGGTAAATTATAGCCTTCAGAATTTCTAGGAGAAGGAACATGAAGCAGTTGTTTTTCTTTTTCATCTTTTATTTGAATAGTCTTAAGCTTAATAAGTTCATCTGGATACATAGTCTAACATATTAGTTTTTAGAGAAAAACCACTTCAAATGTATTTTAAACAATATTTTACTTCAGATCAAAAAGCTGAACTACCTAAACATCATTTTATAAAATATGTGTAATTTGACTTGAACAAGGGAAGGACAGAAAAACAGAGTGAAGTCAGGAGAAAAATGAAAGAACCAGTCCGGAGGGTTGGCAGGAGCAAACTGGAAGGGAAAGAAGCAAGTCAGGGATTAAGGGCGGGGTAATGTCAACCTATGTAAAGTCTGAGAGATCTGCTCGTACTGAGAAGAAAGATAATAGGCATGAAAGTGCTATTTCAGAATTCTGCCTGTTATGGCTGACCAGAAAAAGACGGAGGTGGGAAACAGGACAACTGAAAGAGCCTCCTGAGGTGAGACCCACCTTGCTCCGCTCTGAGGCCCATGTCTGCTGGTTGCAAACAACACGAGTGGAATGCTGTGTGGAGCCTTCTTCATTTTGAGCATCTGTTCAAATGTTGTGCGTCTACGTCCAGGAAAAAGCACACACATTTCCTTCTAGGGAATTTGTTTCCTGTAACTATCTAAACTTAGGGCACAACAGGAAAAAGAGAGCAGAACAACCAAAAACCCTATGAATCAAGCATGGGCATGTTTAGGAAGATTCACTTACGCCCAATTTTCTGTTCTGTATGTATTAGATTGTTAGATGTTGCAAACTGTGCAGTAAGTAAAATGCTGTCTTTAAGATTGTCACTCCAGTGGTAGATTACCAGAAACACTATGTATGCAAAATAACTAAATGCTGCCTACAAGAAACTGATATGATCCAAAACTCCGGGTATATTTTTTAAATACAAATACAAAACCACATAGGGAGAGATTAGTAAAAGGTACAAGCAGGACTTCTTTTTATTGGCAAAGTTATAGTGCATCACGCTTACGTCCCTTGTGTGGAGTTGGTGCACATACAGAACACACCTTGATTCCTTTTTTTATTCCCCTCCCTTCATGTCTGCCCTCCTCCCTCTATCTCTGCCACCTTTGAGAGAGACTTACCTCCCAAGTCCTTATTAGCTATCTTTTATTTTGCTCTTTATAATTTGCACTTTAATATAATAGAAATCAGTATGGAGCTTTCTCAAAAAAAAAATTTAAAAAAAACCTAAAATTAGAAATTCCATTTGACCCAGCTATTTCCTTTCTAGGTTTCTTCCTGAAAGAGTTAAAGACATCAATTTCAGTCATCCATACAGAACCCATGTTTATAGCTGCACAGTTTATAACAGCTCAACCTTGAAAGCAGCCTATGTGTCCATCAATAGATGAATGGACAAAGAAAATGTGATATTTACATACAATGGAGTACTATTGTGTCATAAAAACCAATGATGCAGCTGTAGGAAAATGGATGCACCTCGACACCATAACGTTAAGTGAAATAAATCAGGTACACAAGGACTATGTTCCTGAGAGGAACATGCTGGGATTCAACTTATATTTTCACTTATGTTACATAACATTCAAAGTAAAATACACCTTATCATTTTGGTAAGAATTTTAAATGTATATTAGTAGGTAAATAAGAGAATTGTAGGGCCGGGGATACAGCATAGCACCTGCCTGGCAAGTGTGTGGTCCTCAGTTCGATTACCAGTACAAAAAAATGCTTAGTTTCACTTATAAATTTATTCCACATGGTTTTTGCACCTAAAGAATATTCAGGTTTAAGGCGGATATCCAATGTGTAGAAAGCAAGCAGTTTGGAATGTCTTAGAAACATAACCACATTATGCAAAACACCATCTGAAACTCTAAGGTTAAAATAAGGTTACAGCAAATCTTCAAGAGTTGCTCACATGAAAAGTACATTTTTATAGTCCTGAATGTGGGATTTTGTTTTTTGGTACATTTTAGATATACATAATGATAACATTCATCATAGGGAATTTGTGCCTGTACACAGTGTATCTTGTTTCTCCTTTTTCTTTCCTCCTCTCCCTTCAACTCCTTTCCCCCTCCTTATTTACAAAAGATCTGCTTCATTGTTTCTTTCTGTTCCCTTTTTTTTCTTGTCCCTTTCTTCCTCTGGCCCTACCTCATCCCTTGTTTCTCATCACATTTCAGTATTTTCTTCCCATTTCCCAATATCTATTACATATTTTTGTTCTTATTTACACTTTTGATTTCTCACTCCAGAGAAACAATGGGGTATTTAAACGTGTCTGATTTATTTCACTTTACATAGTGTCAAGGTGCATCCATTTAGCTATAAATGTCTCAAGCTTATCCTTCTTTATGGCAGAGTAGTACTCCATTATATAAAAAAACACATCTCCTTTATCCATTCATCCATTGATGGACATTTGGGCTGTTTTCAAGATTTAGCTATGACAATCTGTGTCACTGTAAACATGGGTGTGCATATATGCTGTGGTAGAATGCTTTAGCTCTTTTGGGACGATACCAGGAAGGGCAATACCTAGGTCAAATGGAACCCCTAACTTCAGTTTTTTGAGGAATCTCCACACTGTTTTCCACAGTGGTTGCACAAGTCTATACTCCCACCAACAGTGGAGAAGGGTTCCTTTTCCCCTTATTCCCTCTAGTATTCATTATCAGTTGATTTCTTGAAAATAACCATTCTTTCTGGGCTGAAATAGGATCTCAGAACTTTTTATTTTTGTACCAGGAATCAAACTCAGTACCTCTTGCTTTCCGGGCAGGTACTGTGCCACTGAGTTATATCCCTAGCCTTGGCATTGTTTTAATTTACATTTTTCAAATAACCAGGGATGTTCTGGGAAGTATCTATTCATTTCAAATGCCCACTTTTGGATTGGGTCTTTAACTTGGGCGATCTGATTTTTTTGTGAATTCCTTATATAATCCTTTGTCTGAAGTACAGTTGGCAAAAAAAAATTTTCCCACACTGTGAGTTGTATCTCCATTGTGTTGGTGGTTTCTTTTGTGGGGCAAAGACTTTTTAATAAGTTCTTTGTTCTTTGTGATATTTCTTTGTGATATTTCCTGTAAATCAGGGTTTTGTTTGCAAAGTCTTTGCCTACCCCATGCCTCTCTATTCTATCTTCTATCAGAGTTGTGTTTCTGTTTTAATATTCAGATTATTGATCCATTTCAATTTTGATTTGGTGGATGGTGAACAATATGAGTACAGTTTTAATTTTCAGTACATAAAAAAGTTTTTCCAGCCCAGTTTATTAAAGAGGCTTTCTTCCAGTACTGGTATTTGTCACATTTGTCAAAGATAATGTGGTTGAGTGTGTTTGGAACTGTTTCTACATCTTCTAATCTGTTCTATTGATTCTCAGATCTGTTTTTTTATTACTGTTTTTATCATACTAGCTTTGTAGTATAATTTCAGCTCAGGGATTGTGATGCCTCCCCTGCCTTGCCTTTGTTGCCCAAAATTGGTTTTGCTTATCTATGTCTCTTCTGGTCCCAAATAGATTTCAGGATTGTTTTTTCTACTTCTGTGAGATGTGCTATTGGTGTTTTGATCTGAACAGCATTAAATTTTTATAACAATTTTGGAAGTATGACTATATTCACCATATTTGTTCTGCCTATCCAAGGACAAGGGATAGCATTCCATTTTCTGATACCCTTTTTGATTTTTTTCAGAGTGCTGAAGTTTTCAAAATGAAGGTATTTTACTTGTTTAATTAGATTGAGTCCTAGATATTTCTCTTTTTTGGGGATGGTATTACAAAAAAAATGTGGTTTCCCTAATTTCTCTCTCAGTGAGTTTGTTATTTGAGTACAAGAATGGTATTGGTTTTTCAGTGATGACTTTGTATCCACCTATGTCACTGAATTTGCTTATTAAATCTAGAAGACTTTTTGTGGAGTTTTTGGGGTCTTCTAAATAAAGTATCATGTCATCTGCAAATAAGGATAATTTAAGGGAACGAGAAGAAACTCAGCAAGAAGCTGAACCATGCCTTCTTATAAGCCAGCTGGTATGAGGGTTGGAAAACCAGAAGAGTATCCACCTACCCCAAGACCTCAGGGTGAGATGATAGCAACTGAGATAATAGGAATAGATTTATGCTTATATTGTTTAATTGACTTTGCAGGCCTGGGGCTGGTGGTCTGAGTAGCTATTTGGAGGATGGTAGTGTGCACTGTGGTAAATGCGGGGGGATTTCCTTCTGTCTTGCTTTTGAAATCCAATGTTTTGTTCTGACTTACTGTTTTGTTTTATTCCTGTATCTGGTAACCTGAGCAACTATGTTGAAGATAACAACATGCAGTATAACAACCATTGTTGAGAACCTGTTTTGTTTTGAGAACCTATAAAAAACATAATTTAATTTCTTTTTATCCTTATTCCTTTTATTTTTTTCTCTTGCCTAATTGCTCTAGCTAATGTTTCCAGAACTATATTGAGTAAGAGTGGTAATAGTGGACATCCTTCTTTTTGTTCCTGATTTTAGAGTGAACACTTTCAATTTTGTCCATTTAGTATGATGTTAGCTATTGGTTTGTCATAGATGGCTTTTATCAGATTGAGATAAAGAACATCTATTCAAATTTTCTGTGGGTTTTTATTTTTTCTAAAATTTTATTTAAAGAGAAAAAACAAAACAAAATAAAGTGTAGCAACAATACAGAATTCCAAGAAAAAAAAGGAAAAGAACAACAACAAAAAAAACCTAAGAAATTATTACTTGACAAATTACATACTGACTTCTTGGTAATAGTTGTTCAAATTACAAAGTGAAAACATGTAAAGTAGACATTCAAACAGTGAGATTGTTAACAGCTCTGCTCCACGATCTGACAAAAACAGCAATATGGTCATCCATCTTACCCACTCAAATATACATGCAATTATATCAAAAGGGTAAAATTAAACACAACAAAACAGAGCAAAGCGGATCACAAGAAAGCAATGTAAGAGACAAAAATTTCAAAACTAGACAGAGATATTCACTCTCTATCATACTGACTCTTGTTTTCTTCCAAATAGTTGTCCATATTGTCACATACAGGGAATTCACATGAAACAACATAGTATGGAATTGATCTGAGCAGGACAAGGAGGGTGTTTCAGGTCTTCAAGACCAGACAATAGGGAAGCCAAGAATGGCTGTCATAGTATCTCTCATTCTCCTCAAAACAGCTGTCTATACCTTCATGTGTGTTGAACTTAAACAAGGCAAAGCAAGCTAAGATCACTTTGAACAAAAAGTGATAGTTTTGCTGGACTTCACACCATGACATTATGGAATCAGCACTGGGTATTGTAGTGTCTCTTTTTCTTCAAAGTAGTTGTTCATTTCAACATGTGTTATATAGTTGGTTCTCGTAAACTGTTTATAAGCTCTACACATGCATGAGTCTCTACGTGTATATTTATCATTTCTGTATTAGCAGGAAAAACAAAACAAAGCAAGATAAAACAAAACAATTCCTAGGAAAGCATGAGGCAAAAAAGTCACATAAAACCACAATACAAGGTGATCTACAATGGTTACCAAGATGTCTCAGCAGTGTATAACAACATTAATAAAAATGAAGCACTAGAGTCATTATAAGACTTCAAAAGCAAGTAATAATCAAACCAGAGTGGGTATCTTAGTGAATCTTGTCATCTTCAGTGTAGTTGCCTATACTCTTAAACTTGATGCTATCAATCATAACAGATTTAAATAAAATCAGGTCAATACAAAGTAGCAATCTAACAAACCAGATTCAAATAAGATCAGTCATAATAAGACAGTATAAGTTATAAAGGGCTTCAGATTAAGTTGATAGGAAAATTAGGGATGACTACCATAATATGTCCTCTTATTTTTGGGATAGCTGACCAAGTCCTCAAGTCTAGTGTAAGCAGACAAACTGGAACAGCATGAAATCCATCCAAGCAGAGTGGTGAGAATAATATAAATTTTAAATCTCGTTACCAAATTAACAATATCCTCTCTCTCCCTTTTTTATTCAATTCCTTCCCTTTCACTCCCATGTGTTGCACTGCTTGTTTTGGGTCCCACTGCCTCCCTATATAGAGCATCTCAATGGACCCTATGTCCTGATCTACTCTGCCTGTGTTTCTCTCTGTTAGGATTTCGAGGCCCTCTATACTAGAGATTATAGCCAATCTTCTCTGCCTCATTCCTGCTATTCTATTTTTCTGCCATTGATAGACTATTTTTCTCTTCCACTCCACTGTCTGCCTCGTTCACTGAGGCCTCTCTGCCACTGTTCCTGAAATGCTCGCATTCTTGTTCTCTCTCCCTAGAATGTCCTTCAGTATTTTTTGTAGGGTTGGACTGGTGGTCACAAATTCTCCTAGTTCCTCTTTGTCCTGGAAGCATCTTGTTTCTCCATTAATTTCTAGAGAGAGTTTTGCAGGATACATCCATCTGGGCTGGAGATTGTTCTCCTTCAGCGCTTGAATTACTTCAGTCCAAGCTCTTCTTGACCTGATGGTCTGTGTCGAGAAGTCTGCCATGATTTTGATGGGTTTTCCTTCATAGGTGATCTGTTTCTTTACTCTGATGGCTTTTAATATTCTGTTCTTATGTTGAATTTCTGGGATCTTGATTATTATGTGTCTGGGTGTAGCTCTGTTTTGGTTGTAGGTGGCTGGAGTTCTGTATGCTTCATATATCTGTGTATCATTTCTTTTTTCTATGCTTGGGAAATTTTCCTTAATAATTTCTGTGAATAGCCTTTGTAATTCCTCTATTTTGATTCCTGCTTCTTCATTTATGTACTTTATTCTTAAGTTATAGGTCCTCTTGTCATCTTCCAGTCTTTGTATCTTTGCTGCCTGCTTCCTTGTTATTTTTAAGAGATCTTCCCTTTCATGACCCCACATTGCAAGCCTGTGTTCAATTTTTGATAGTCTATCTTTGGTTTCTTTCAAGCAGTTTTGCCAGCTTTCTATCGAGTCTTTAGTTTCCTGATAATCTATTTGAATCTGCTTCATGAATTCTAGGATTTTTCTGAATTCTTCATTAAATTTTTCTCTCCTTTTGTGTTCCTCCATTCTTCTGTCTGTGTCTTCTTGAGAGGTACCCAGCCCTTCTTTTATTAATCTACTAATCTCTTGTTTAATTTGAATTAATATTTCAGTTTGGGTCCCACTTACAAGGTCCTGAAGACATCTCTCCATGTCCGCTAACTGTGTTTGATGATGCATGTTTGCTGCCTTCAATCTCTTTTGTATTTACCTCTCCTGGATCAATGTTCTTAGGGTTGGGGGCTGGGGGTTTTTTCTTATTTCTCCCTTTTGTCATGTTTTTGGTTCCTTCCATACAAGTGTACAGTATAATTCCCAGCCCCTTTGCTTGTTGGTTAAGGCTCCTCTAGAGGGCGCAGGCTAGGAGCTTTAACCCTCTTCAATAAGTTATCAGAGATTAGAGTTCACCCACGGGCAGTGTGTACTGGCTCCTCCCCTCCGGGCCAGTCAACCTTTGCAGGCCTTCACTGCATCAGTGTGCACCGATCTCAGGGAATTAATTTGTAGTGACTTACTGGGTCCCCACCAGGGGCGCGGCCTAGTCCAAGCAGATTCCACCAATCCGCTCGGCAAGGGGAGCAACCAGCTGAAGCCACTTCCTTATGGAGTTAGGGCTGTCCTGCCCAAATCCAACATGTCGTCCAGTCGGTTTCCCCTTTCCCATGGGAGGGTCTTATTCCCATCACTCACCGCATGTTGATGCCAGTCCCTGAGAACTGCTGGGCTCCCTGACCTCCGACTTCAACACGGCTGCGGTGCCAATTCATGGTGCCTGTGGGTGGGTCACGTGCAGGGCCAGTCCAGGGGAGCCACACGCAGGGCTGTTCAGCTCCACGCTCCGGCGGCTCAAGCCAGTTGTGTCGGCATGGATCGCTTGTTCGGGTCAGGCAGGATTTCAGATGGCTCGAGGAGGGCGCTGGACTCGCTGATCTTAACTTCTCTTATGGTAGCCCCAGGACCTCATATTCGAGAGGTTTTTTGCACTTTAGTTTCTTCCTGGGTTGTGAGAGTCCATCTCTCTCTGTTTGAGTCTCTCCAGGGTGTTTTATTCTGGCATTTGAGCTGTCTCTCTCAGAGAGAGTCCCTCTCCTGCTACCTACTGGTCTATCATCTTTTCTTCCTCCCTCTGTGGGTTTTTTAAATCAAGAACTTTGTTAGACATTGTCAAATGCTTTTTCTGTGTGTATTGAGATGATCATGTGGTTTTTGTTCTTGGCTCTGTTAATGTGGTGTAATACATTTATTGATTTGTATTTTGAACCATCCCTGCATCCCTGAATCCTATTTGGTCATGTTGCATAATCTTTTTGTTAATTTGCTGAATTCTGTTTGTCAGTATTTTATTGAGGATTTTTTGTGACTGTTCATTAGTGAGATTGACCTACAGCCTTCTTTTTTAGTTGTATCTGTCTCTGGTTTTGGTGTCAGAATAATGCTTGCATTCAGGAATTACCATGAGAGTATTGCCTTCCTTTCAGTTTCATTAGAGTTTGAGAAATAGCAATCTTAGGTTTTGTCTAAATTTCTTGCAGAATTCAGCAGTGACTCTAGCCAGACATGTGCTTTTTTTTGTTGGTAAGTTTTTAATTACATCTTGAATTTAACTGACTGATATTGTTATATAGAATTTTTATATCTTCTTGAGTCAGCTTTAGTAATTCATATGCACTAGGAATCTGTTCGTTTCTTCTTCTAGGTATTTTTGATCCCCTGGATTTCTGCAAGATCTGTTATGATTTCATCATTTTCATTCCTACTTGCATGGTTTTGAGTCTTCTTTTTTTCCTTTTTTGATAAGATTGGCTGTAGGTTTATCAATTTTTTTTAATCTTTCAAAGAACCAACTCTTGGAATAATTGATTCTTTGTATTGTTTTCTCAGTTGTATTAATTTCTGCTGTGACCTTTAAAATTTTCTCCCGTCATATGAGCTTTGGGCTTGACTTGCTATTTTTTTTCTAGAATCTTGAGACTAAACTATGTGTCATTTATTTGAGCTTTCTCTGTTTTTGTGATGTGAGAATTTAATGGTATAAATTCCCTTCATCTAACTATCTTCAGTGCATCCCACAAGTTCCACTATGTTGTATTGGCATTATTGTTTAATTATAGATAATGCTTAATTTCTTCTTTAAGTTCATCTATGACACATTGGTTGTTCAGGAGGTTATTACTTAATTTCTATGTGTTTATGAAGTTTTTGTGGTTTCTTTTGCTATTGATTTACAATTTCATTGTACTGTGGTCTGATAATATTCATGGGACAATTTCAATTCCTTTATATTTACTTAGGCAGGTTCTATAAGCTCATATATGGTCTTATTTTTGGTTAACATCCAATGTGCAGCTGAGAAGAATGTGTATTCTTATATTGTGTGGTGGAACACTCTGTAGACATTTACTAAGTGCATTTGTCCAAAAGTTTGATTCAGTTCTTATACTTCTTTGTTGATTTTTTGTCTAGTTGATCTGCCTATTTGTGACAGTGGAGGTATGGAAGTCCCCCATTTAAATTGCATTAGTGCTTATTTGACTTTTCATATCTATTAATATTTGTTTTATCTATTTGGATGCACTGATATTTGCTGCATATATGTTCATGGTTATTATCTCTTCTTGGATTTTTCCCTTTACAAGGATTTTGTGACCTTGTTTGTCTTGCTTGAGTAGTCTTAGTTTGCAATCCACTTTGTCTGCAAATAGAATAGCTTTCCCTGCATTTCTCCAGGTTTTTGGTGCATGGGCTATTCTTTTCCACCTTTTGACTTTTGGTTTATGAATTTTTAATTAAATTTGCTTCTGGTATGCAGCATGTTGGTGGATCTCACTTCTTGATCCATTCTGCCAGTCTGTTTCTTTTGATTGGGGAATTGATATCATTTACATTTATCATTATAACTGGTATGTACTGACTTATTTTTGACATGTTATTTTCCTGTTGCTGGTTCTCACTTTTTCCCCCTGTTTAATTACTTACCTTGCAGGTGAATTCATTCTTTTGGAGTTAGAGTTGTGATCCTCATTATCTCTTTCAGAATGTCCTGCAGCACCTTTGGAGTGTTGGTTTGGGGGTCATGAATTTCCTCAGATGTTCTTCATCATGGAAGTATCTTAGTTCTGCATCAATTTTGAAAGATAGTTTTGTGGGTTATAGTTTGTGAGCTAGCGGTTGTTTTCTTCTAAGTTTTGAAATACTTCTCTGATATTCTATACCAGCATTGGCTCATTCTGCTGCACATACTTTCAAGGGAATTTTTAATCTCCCAGACATCTGTTTGAGTCTATTTTATGGATTCCATTTCTTTCCTATGTTGAGTGTTCATGAATTTATCATCTTCCTTACCTCCTCTATTTTTTGTACATATCTCCTCTAGCATCACTTACCATGTCTTTCATTATGGTCTCCATCTCTATAGTTATCTTAGAGACATCTGCTTTGTTTTTTTCTAGAGCCTTTTTCTTTTCCTTTGTTACTTAAACTGTTACCATCTCATAGAGTCTAGGCAGGTGGCTTTTGAATTGTTCCACCTCATTGGCCTGAGTTTTCATTTTTTAAACTGGAAGTCTGGGATTGCATCTTGCTTCTGTGTCTTCTCATTTACATTTTTTTAGTTTAATTCCTAGTTAATGCTTGTAAATTACTTATTGCAGGTAGCTTTATTGATAGTAATGAGAACCCTTAGGAAAGGAGTACTTCTCAGAGATGTTTCCAGGTATGGCTGGGTTTGTGTTTTGAATCTGTTGCAATATCCTACTTCTTCCACTTACTGGGAATGAGAAGTTGCCTCCTATTTGGCCCAGCCCTTGGTTTTTTGGTACTGGCCTATAGTATTGTCATGAGCCTCAGACAATCTTCTTGGCATACCAGGAAGAACAACTGATTAGAATTATCTTGTCTGATTGGCTAAATTAGTACAATCAGTAATAACAATAGCATCAAACACAGCCTAGGTAATGACAGACTATTATTAATTTGCCACTTTTAACCATATTAAATAGATTTATAGTCATATAACATCTAAAACAAACCAAAAAATTGTGTATAGTAAATATGCCTTCAATATGGTGATTTTTCCTTCAGGGGAGAAAATTTAAAAGAGGTTAGGGAAAAAAATAGAGAAGTAGAAAAAGAGGAAGTAATTAGAAAGCAATGCTGGAGGACAAACTTTGGGAAACTGGTGAATGCAGGAGGGAAAGAAAGAGGGAAGAAATAAAAACAAGAACAGAACAAAACAGCAGCAACAAAAAAAAACTAGATACAATGTTCACATTCATATAAAAATGAGAACAATCAAGAAAAACAGAAAAGAAGCCAAAAAAAAAAGGAAAAATATCCACGTCGGGGCATGTCTCTGCTGTCAGCGGTGCACAGAGGGGGCAGACAGAACCCAGACCCATGTTAGTTAATCCCAGAAAGCCAGCAGTAGATTTACGGCAGGGTAGCAGATAATCCCAGCAAGCCTGCACCTTTAGCTCCTCTGAATTTAGCCTGATTTCTGGCTGTAAGAGTGAAACCCAAGTTGTTTAGCCTGCAACGCTCTGTGCTTTCTGCCAGTTTAAGCTTAGATCCTTGACCTCCCACTGGATGAAGCCAGCCCACAGCGGCTCTGAGTCCTTAATTCAGTTGTCCCCTCTCCAAAATGCCTATGAGCCAACTGCCCTCTCCTGGAGGTGTCTGAACCCAAATAATTCACCAGCCACTGCAGTCCCCTGAGTTTGCTGCCCTGTTCCTCTGGTGAGTTTCTCCATGGGGGCCTCTCGGGGTCACCAGTAGTCACTGTGCAACTGCAGGTTCAAGACCCCCCTCAAGCCTCGAACCAGGGCTCAGGGTGAAAGCGCTGCCTGTCACCTCCTTCTTCTGTACTGGGGTCCCTGTTTCACTCTTCCATGTGCTTCAATACTCGCTTCAGATCCTTCCTGGCTCCCCATTTCCTCCATCTTCTCTCCCTCACATTGCTGTATGCCAGTGTCTGGAGACCAAATCTCGGAGAGGCTGTTTCTCTGCCGCTCACCACTCCTCCATCTTTCCAGAAGTCTCAAAATATATTTTTTAAAACATCAGTTTTGTAAATGTTTGAAGAATAAGGCTAGGAAGCCTCACATTCAGCTTCTAATGCACGTTGCCTTTACGTTTTTCTTCATAAGTAGCCCATTCCTGAAAGGAGGAAAGAGGGATAAAAGAGATTTATAGTTGTCAGTTCTTACCAAAGCATTATTATACTATTATTGCCTTTAGTCATACCCTAGTTACCTAGCAGCATTAACAAACAAAAATATAAGATAATAGAATGGAACAAAATCTTTAGAAAATATATCTTTTTCTATGAAAACACAAATGTGTAAGTTAAGATAAAAATGTTTAAAGGCAAACTCTTAGAAAATTACAGTTGCCAGGCACGATGGTGTATGACTTTAATCCCAGCACTCTGGGAGGCTGAAGCAGGAGGACCACTGTGAGTTTCAGGCCATCGTGGGCTCCATAGTGGGCTCAAGGCCAGCACGAACTGCATAGCAAAATCTTGTCTCAAAAAAACAAATTACAATCCAAGTACTAGAGTTTATCCTTAATGAATGTCTACAAAAAGTAACATTTTAAATTGAGGCAAATTGGTCTAAGTATTCTGGAATTTTACAAGTAATACAATCTGCTAACATATCATTACATTTCTCAAACTTTATTCAAACAGAAATTTGATTTTCAGGTAGACACCAAATTTATTTATGGCTATTGCAGAGCCATTTCCAAAAGACAAGCAGTGATGCTTACATGTGAAAACCATCTTCCCTTCCTCCGTACTTTCTTAGCTACCATTACAAATCAAGTGCAACTTAAGGCATAGCTTATAGCACAGCTAACATGAGCAGAGCCATGCTGTTATGAACAAAATTCAATTTTGACATTATTAGTCCTGAAAATGTTTAATGCCAGTCATTGCATCTTTCTTCCTTGTTACAAAAACTAATTTGTAATGTAAGCCATGTCGCCCCACAAATATGGGAAAACTAAACATTTTCCTGGGAGACAGATAGTGTAATGCACACCTTCATGGCTAAGAATTAAGTTCTAATTTTTCATTACCTATTGTAAGTACCAGTTGCACAAAGGAGCTATTTAATTTGCAATCAGTATTGCACAGAGACAATAAGAGTCAGTGTTTGTAAAATTGGAGATGGTCTGTCTAATATGCACATAGCAAAACCAATAGGAAGAATAAAGTCAAATATCACTTCAACTTTGTCTTATAGTCAATTCATTAAATAAACATTAAAATATGGTTTAACAGGTGCCTGTCTGAACTCACAGCACTCACGTAAGGAATACGTATGCAGTATCATTGGGTATCAAGTTTAGGGTATCCTGAAGTTTAATTCCAGCACGCTTTTTATAGTTTAGCTCCTGTTTGCTCCCTTTTACCTATAAAGTTCATGAAAAGAAAGGACCAGCTATGAACAGAAATGGACCTGTTGTGAACAGTGTGGACTCTTCTTGAGGGCCCTGATAGTAAGTGTCCCTCACAGAGCTATTGCTCCTTTTTCAAATAAAGGTGAAAGACACTCCCAGAACAGATGCTTGCCATTCCCTTCATTTGATAATGCAGAAGCTGTTGAATCCAACATCATAATGAAAGACTCCATTATGCTGTGACTGAGATTCTGCCATCTGGTAAGTTGCTACCAAAGGTTCAACCGAACTTTGCAGAGAAGGTGGAAGAGCATCGGTCAACACTACAATTCCAAAGCCAGGGATATTATTTCAATGAATTCAATTATTGTGTGTCCTGGGGTCGATGCCTTAGGATAAGCACTGTTCTTCCAAGGGGCCAATGTAGTGTCTTTGGCCATGTTGTGGCTCCTGGAGGGCAGGACCCTTGTCTTATTCAATACCCACCCTCCAATATTTGAGAAGAGAGTACAGAACAGGTGCTCGATACATTCTTGAACAGAATTTAAAGGTTCTTTCAGTTTCTGGATTAATCACCTGGAAGCAGAGTTAAACAGAGGAGCATCTGCTGGCAGTAAAAGATGGGTCTGACTTAGAGGAGTGTTGCCTTCAGCTGCCAGCACCTTCCACAGTGCCCTTGGTTTCCAGCCTCTGGCTTAAAGGTGCCTTTCCAGCCAAGTACAAGAAGCAAGGGTTTGTGTTGCATATAAAGCAACCTCCCAGAGGAAGGGAGGAGAATTTAAAATATCAGGTTTTCTAGCTATGAATACACTGCTCAGACGTTCCCTACAGGTCATGGTTGTGCAGAAGAGGTTCACTGCTAATTCGATAGATAAATGTGCACAGCTCCCAACCAGGGCTGCCTACTGTCAAGGTGAGAACACTCTTATCTCCGTGCAAGCCCCTAGCTTTCTCATGTTTACAAGTACAATTCATAGGGATATGTGTTCAAATTGCATTTTCATTAAACTTCAAAATATTTTCCAAAGCATTTCCTTATATTTTCCTCCAAACTAAAAGACATTTACAAATCAAAATAAATATAGAACAGGTCACATATGAAAACTGCGTTGTCTTAAGCACAACTCCTACTCCTTACTAGATGTGTGTGGCTTTAAGGTCCGGAGAGCAGACCTGTCCATCCAACTTTCTTTCGAGTAAGGCAAATGATGGTCATGGCTCACTGAATCTTCATTGCAAACTGCTGGGAACTGGCCTGTTTGGGTTCCATGTTCTACAGAAGATGTGCTAAACAATAGTAAATCGTGCTATATTGCAGTCCTGCATTCACATCACTCTTTCAGTCATCACAAGTTTTAGTAGAACCCTTGAGTTAATGTAAAACCCAAAATTGCATATTGAAGAGTTATTTCATGATCAGTATAGGAAAAGGAGATGCAGGCAGGTTTTCTGGCAGAATAAAATTTTTTTCTTCAGACAACAAGAGATCTGTAACTGTCACCTTCCTCCAGAACTGAAAAGTGTTTGAACATTTTATAGCATTATTATAACAACTATGTTGGAAAAAATAAGCTAGCATAATGCCAGGCCAACAAATCATGGACCCAATATTGTTTTCTATGCATCTGTTAATTTTTTCTATCTCCTTTGATCCTCCCAAGCCTCCCATGAGAGGAGATCCTTCCCCTCCAGTTCACACAGCTGCCATTTGCTGTAGCAGAGGAGACAGCCTGCTCTGGGCCGGTCTTCAGGAGCAGACTAGGTTCAGAGCAAGCACTCCCCAACTCCAGAGTCCACGCTTGGCTCAGGACAAGCATCGTTCATATACAGCTTTTTTTCTGACTCCATTTGGCGAGTTCAGGGAAACAACAGGTCCAAGAACCCCGTTTTCCTGCTTCCTCCATCCCTGGGAGGGCATTGCTGTGCTAGTGTCTGCTCTGCTTGCACCACCTCCTCTGCGTGGCCACAGCCTTCAAGGGCCATAGACAGTGCTCATGCTCTTGCTCTCTCTCTCTCTGTCTCTGTCTCTTTTTGTTTCTGTCTGTCTCTGTCTGTCTCTGTCTCTCTATCTCTGTCTCTATCTCTGAGGAGATCCCAGGTCTCTCTCTGTCTGTCTCTCTCTGCCTCTGTCTCTATCTCTGTCTCTGTCTTTCTTTGTTTCTATCTTTCTCTTTCTCTGTCTCCTTCTTTCTGTATCTTGTCTATCTCTTGTCTCTGTCTGTCTGTATCTCTATCATGTTTCTGTCTTTTGCTGTCTCTCTTTGTCTCTCTTGGTTTCTCTCTGTCTCTGTTTGTCTCTGTCTTTCTTTCTGTCTCTTTCTCTTTCTCTGTCTCTGTCACTGTCTCTCTCTGTCTGTCTCTTTGTCTCTGTCTCTCTTTTCTCTATGTCCCTGTCTTTCTCTGTCTCTGTCTCTCTGTCTCTCTCTCTGTGTCTCTCTCTATGTCTATCTCTCTGTCTCTGTCTGTCTCTGTCCATTTGTCTCTCTCTCTCTCTGTCTCTCTTGGTCTCTCTGTCTTTCTTTCTCTGTCACACACATGCACATGCAAGCACAACCAAAAGCCCAGGTTTTTGAGGAGTTCCCAGGTATTTGAGGAGTGGTTGCAGGTGGGATGGGAGCTGCACTGTGTAACCGTCCACAATAGCCATGGTCCCATCTGTAAGGATGTAGACACCCGAACTGAGACCCTCCACCCCTTTTCTCTTCCTCCTCCTCCTCCTCTTCCTTGGCTTTCCAAGTCTATGCTTTCTGCCCCTGGCAGGGCCAGCCCACGCTTCCTTCCCAGAGGCAGGCTACTCTTCATCATCATCATCATCTACCATCCTCACCATCATCATTACCATCATCATCATCACCATCATCATCACCATCATTCATCATTACCACCACCATCATCACCATCATCATCATCATCATCACCATCACCATCATCATCAGCAGCATCACCATCATCATCATCACCACCATCATCATCATCATCATCATCACTGTTATCCTACTCTCTGACATGTGCCCTACTGCCCACACTGGTGAGCACTTCCTGTAAGCTTCACAGCCAAGCTGTTTCTGAGTGGCTCATTTATTTATGTTTAAAGGACCTGGCAAAGATGGGGAAGGAGTTTCCATTGAGGGTAACTTGGTTGGGAATAAAGAGTGCATTGGCTCACAGAGGGTGTGGTGGAGAAGGAACCAGGTCTGCATGGATTTGGAATGGGCAGGCTAGGAGCAGCCGCTCCCTCGAGCCCAGACTTCTTGCCTTTAGAATCGGGATGTGCTTTTTCATCACAGCCTGGAGCTCATTGTGGGGAATCTCACCTTGCTCACACAGTCTTTCCATTTTACACTAAGTAAATCTTTATGGAGATAGACCATGATACTGAGTCTGGAGATGCATGCCTGTGGTCCCAGCACTTCGGAGCCTAAGGCAGGAGGATCACCACGAATTCATGGCCAGCCTGAACTGGTGAGACCCTGTCACAAACAAACAAACAAACAAACCAGAGACAATGAGAGATGCAAAGAAATCTATATTTTACATCCCAAAGGAAACTATAAATGTGAGGATAAGGGCTGAGTGTCTAAGGACTCACTGAGTGACAGGAAAGACCTTTTTGCCTTTTATTATGCTAAGGAACCATGTCCCTACTCTCACCTTGGCTGAGTCCCATTGCACTTCTCCTGAAAAGCAAGCTCTGTAAGACTTACACAGGTTCTGCTGGCCACGTGTGATGGCTCCTTGGTGTGCCCAAGGCAGAAGGAACTGTCTACATCCATGCACAGCCACTGTGCTGTCTCCTGGGCTCACCGATACCTGCTTCCCACAGTGTCACTGCCAGCAGCAATTAGGGTGAGAAGTCAGCGTTTGGCAGGGAGTGGGGGCCCCAGGGGTCTGCTTTCCTCTTTTTTACCCTTAGGCACTCAGTTCACACACTACCTGGTCTTTCTAGATGCTGTGCCAAATTCACAACTGTTTCTTTTTTCTCACTTCCAGTATATTTTCAGCTGTTATTTCCTCCTGAGCTGATGTTTTCTGGGAGAGGTGGTCCAGCTGCAGCTTCTGTCTAGTGAACAGCACAACTCACTAACTGGGAGTGACCAGACCCAGAAATGTCTTGCTCACCGGAGTTGGCAGCTGTATCTGCTTGCACGTAACATAGACTAGCTAACTCTAAAGCCCAGTTTCTGTCATCTCTTGCTGTTTATTGTTTTGCCTGTAAATACAGTGTAATTTATGGTAAGGGTAATTGCAATGCTAATAATGCCATGCCTGTTCAGTGTGGCTGTACCTACACCACAGAACTGATATCTGTGTGGAACCAACATTAACCTCAGGCAATATATAATAAAAACCTGAACATCAACGCTTCCAACATTTTATGTCCAGGCAATTTATTTCTTAGCAATAAAATGACAAGGCTTTTCTGATGCTGAGAACAAAGAGACCCAAAAATGGCTTTAGGCAACGTACAAGCAGCATAAAAGTAGTGGAGTTTTTCTGTTGCTTCAGAGGAAGTGCACACAGCACGTGCCTTACATGACACTCATCTCACATGCTAGGTAACCATGTCTCACGTGTTAAACCAAGAGAACGCATGAAGGACACCTGAGGCAGAGACCCTCCAGAGGAGCCCACAGATTGTCTGCCTTGCTTGAACGTGGGTAGCTTTCTGCTAGTCTCACCTGGAACTGAGATGGCAATATTTCTCCATTAACCACTACACTCTTCCCTTAGTGAATACCACTTGTTTTTTCTGCCACGTATAGTGGGAACATTTGTGTTTCCAGTGAAAACTACGCAATGAAGCTAGAGGTGGCCCCTCTTGATTGAGACTCTGCTATTAAGAGCACGAATGTACAACTCCATGACATGCAGGAAACCAACACCAATCAAATAGTCCTTGCCTGTAGTTTGTTTCCTACTGATGCAGGTTCAACCGCCTCATTCCTCTCCAATGTGGAAAAAATAGTTTGATCTCATTTGCACTTCGTTTCAGTATTCTTAGTGAGTTTCTTTCTTCCTTTGGACATGTTGTAACATCTGATTCTTCTCTTGATAGCTGAGTAGAATAAGTTTTTAACACATATTCATGTATATATCTGCATCTGTTGCTTTTTTTAATTAATACTTTTCCCTTGAAACAGCACTCTTTTTCCACCCCGTCTATTTTTCAAGGATAAGACAGTTAACAAAGTTGTCCAGCCCACAGGTAGGAAATGGCCTGAGCTTCATCAGACAAGACCACTTTACCTCTAGCCATAGTGATTGGTTAGGGATGGGCACATGGTCAAAGACTGTCACTCCTCGCATGGAGCTTTCCTGCTAGTATAACAGCAATAACGTCCTTCTTTCTTTGTAACCTTGGCTTGTAAGGAAAACGTTTACATTTTTCTTGTTAGTCTTTTCCCAAACTGCATCAAAGAAGCTGTCTCTGATGGAATGAAAAGAAGCCAAGGTATAAAGAAAAGCAGAGACAAAGATGACCAAAGATAACGCCATGGTTTATGCCTCCCATCTACCTTTTTACTCAGCTCTGGCCAATGTGACAAATTGCCCCAGGTTAGGTGGCGCCAACAGTAAACATTCATTTCTCACAGGCCTGGAGGTTGAGCAGGTATGAGCACTGGGTATTGGTGCTGTCTGGTTCCAGTGGGGCCTTCCTTCTAGCGCAGACAGCAGATTTTGCCTTGTGTCTCCGAGGGGAGGAAGGAGCAGCAGTGAGCTCTTGCCCTCTTTTCCTAAGGCTGCTAAGGAGGGCTCCATCCTCATGACCTAACTGTCTCCTAAAGGCTCCACCTCTGAGTACCATCATATTGCCATTCACAGACTACCAACATGTGAATTTTAGTGGAAAAGTCGTTCAATCCATTGTATACCCATTCCTAAGGCTTCTCCTTAGTTGGAAGAGAAATCTCTTTTGCACAAACCAGTTTGCTAGGTTTTCCTACGGGGTTTTAAAAAGCTCCAAGTAAAAAGTTACACTTTGGATTTACTGATTTCCTCTTCTTCTCCAGCAGCGTCCTAGCTACTCTAGATGTCCCAAGGGATCATTCCAGGACCACAGAGATGAGCAGGACTGAGAACAAGAGCACACGGCACACTTATGTTATGACAGGACCGAAGCAGCAGGGAGTCTTCGCTGGGGCCACCTGGCCCCTGACTCCTGGTGTCGCAGAGCTTCTCATTCTAGACATCCACATCTTCAGGCACAGAGTATCCCGTTCTCTCCACCTGAAATCAGGTGCCGTGCTCACTCCATGCTGCGGGGGGTCTCACCCCCATGACGTGCGAGCCAGCTGCAAGTACCTCTCAAGCCAGCAAGCTGCACATTCACAGGGGGAAGCTGTGTGTCGGGCAGGAGGACAGTAGAGAATTCGCTTCTCCTCTGCTGCCTCGTAACAACACAGCACATGTGCAGAAAAGCCCTGAGGATAACCAGCTTCAGCCCTTTAGAAAGTCACTGGTGACACATCTGGGCCTTTTGGCACCTCTGCTCTCTTTGTTCCACCAACAGGTTATAGCCTGGCCAGTATTTGATGCTCAATAAGAATCTGTTGAGCAGAGATGATTGTGTCATCTCTAAATTTTAAGCTCTATAAAGGCAAAGACTTTATCTAACCCTCCTCTTTTCCTTAGTTTGCTCAGAGAAATGCCTGAAATTCCCATGTCACTGTACATGTGTGTATCTATTACATATACATATAGCATTGTTCTTGATTTTGCCGTAGGATGTCTCTGATAAGCCTTTTGCCTGACCATGGGCATGTGTCACTAACTCTGGAAGCTGAGCTGCCCACCTCCAACAGCATGATCATTTGTTCACTCATCATCTGTGCATCATCCATTCAACACACACAGTGGACTTGTCTTCAGGTAGATTATAGAATATTTAGTGGTGCATGAATGATGCTGAAACACATGCAGTTTCCAGAGTTCTTCTTTTCTTCTTTTTCTTTCTTTTTTTCCACCACTTTGGCCACATCCTGTAATGACCTGTAGCCTACACTGACTTCTTATTACCCTGCCAGCCAAACACAAATTTCCAAGTATTTCGTTCTAGGGCCTCTCCCAGCTGGGCCCACCCTCTCCGACTATTTTCATCTCCTGCTCTAACCTAGCCTTCACCTTCCACACCAACTAAATTTATTGTCATGTGGTTCCTTCCACTGGTTCTTCCTCTCCTGGCTGTGAGCTGTTGCTCAATTTTTTCCATATCTATGGGACAACAACCAAACCACAACTTTCTCCTCTTTAAATCACAGCTCAAGGACGAAATGCTCCCAGAAGTTTTTCCTTCCCATCTTCCAATCCATCAGATCATCACTGACCCAGACTTCTACCACAGCACAGCCTTGAAGTGACTGAATTTATAAGTATGGGATGGCTACAGTCCAATTTCTGGCTTGCGTCAATACGAAAGGCCTAATCTCAGCATTAATCAATGTTAAATTTGGAAGGAAACAAAAGAAATGTTCAACAGTCATTAAATTAGCATTGTAGAATTTACCATCTTTGAATGAAAATAATTAACTGTGGTTCATTTTAGTTGATTTAGTCCTGCCATGCTCCTCGAGGAATTTGAAAGAAATTACAGAAACATATTGACATACAATGACAATTAAAAACAAATAAATGTCAAAATCAGGAAAAGCATGGAGGGAATCAATGTGGCTTCACTGTGCTACCGTCTCTGCGTACCTTGGTTACTCTTTGGAACAGGGACCCTAATAGGAAGCGGCGCCTACTGAGTACCATATTTCCTGTGGACCAATCTTCTCCAGGTGTATTTCTATCAGTTCATCAATCCTAATAACACTTCTGTGCATTTGTACCATTATTTTTCTCATTTTACATGTGTGGAAACTAAAATATGAAGAAATCAGGTAACTCACTGGTGGTGAAGGGGCAGGGTCGAGATACAAGCAAAGGCAGTCTGACTCCTAACTCTCAATATCAGGTATCACCGTGGCCCTGCCCAACCCTCTTCTATACAGAAGGTCAAGGTAGACCTCCCCACCAAGCAATGCTTGAGCAAACTCCTGAAGGGTGGAAAGGAGAGAAGCTTGTGTGTGTCTGCTGGAGCCGCATTCCAGATGGAGAGAATGTCTGGCTGATCTTCGCCAGGATGCATGTGCTTGGCAGGTGTCAAGAGCTCTGTAACCTGTCACAGCCTTGCATAACCAAAGCTCGCTCACTCGCTCACTCGCTCTCTCTCCCTGTCCCCTCTAGCCTTTCCTTGCTTCCTCTTGACTTCCTGTGAAGCTCATTTGCGCATGTCTTTAATGCATCAGCATGACTTTTACTCATTGCACTGCTTCCTTTCTAGGCTATGCCCTTTCCTCACTCCCATGCTCATTCCACTCCCAAGTAACTCTTTGGGTCTTCCATCACGTCTTCTTGGGCTTGCCCACATTTGAACTGTTTTCCTCAGATCCCATAGTTTTGTGTTTATCCTCTACTGATATTTATTAAGCGCCCCCAGACACACAGACACACACACTGGCATCATACTACACATAAAGGCCATTACAACCCAAATTATGTAAGTTCGGTTAGCACTTCTATTTGATAGGTGGCAAATCTGAAGCTTGGAAGGCCCAGCAGCCCACTCAAGGTTGCATGGATAGCAAGGGCTGGCCCAGGTAACACCAGACTCTTGTTCTGAGGATCTTCCAGTTTGTATCACTGATCATCCTGCTCCACCAGTGAACGTCCATGTAACTGTCACCCACTGGATGTCTTGGCTGTGTCCTGTTCCCCCATCTGTGAAATGCTTTCTGCTATAGAATAAACTGAATAAATGTGCTGACACGTAAGAGGAACAGAGTGACCTCCTGTAATCAGTGAGCCCTTTATCTCAGGAGCCTCCTATCTGGGTCAGGACGCTGGAATCCAAAACCTAACCCTGATGTCCAGCAGCTGTTTCGGGGCCATTCAGTCACTGTTTCTGCAGCCAGACCACATGGTCTATATCTGGATCCTGCGTTTCTGTCCACTTCACCCCACTGTGTGGAACCTGGTCTCTCCGCCTGGCTACTCCGGGTCTAGTGGAGAAGCCTCCTCGACCAGCCAGGCCAGACACTAGCTGCTCCAAGGACTGCCTGGGCCCCTGCCTGCCCCAGGTCTGAGCTGCATCTCCCAGCTGTCCTGTGCGCAATGCCCTGACTCGCTCGATTGTGCTTGCGGCTGGTGCAGCTCATCAATAAACAGGCTTCCGCTGCTCTGTGTCCTCATCGTGCAGGGCGGGGCCAGATGTGAAGCCTTAAAATCCTTAAACGGTGTTTAGATGGCTTATGCATCAAAGTGACTTTCTAATTTTAACCAAAAAAATACTGATTCGGAGTTATTAACAAGAAGGAAAAATGGAAATAAAGCTTTTGTAAATAAAGAAAGAGGGGCTGAAGGGAAGGGAGAGAAATGGGAAAAAATGTACAGGTACAAATTCCCCATGATGAGTGTTATCAGTGTATGTATCTAAAATGTAGCAATAAAATTTTTTAAGAATGGAGAAACAAAGAGTTTCTAAAGCTTTACTTAGCAGGCACTGATGTACAATAAGTAGTTAAAATAGTATGCAGAAAAAAATAAACTGTATGTAATATTTGAGTCATCCCTGTGCCTTTTAATTAAAATGTTACGATGTAACAGGTTATGCTCAGTCCAGGTCACTTTTCTTGCTTCTTTCCTTAATATTCTGTGTGAGATCAATATCTAAGAAAAAACAAGCTGCGACATGTCTACAGTAATAATTTCTTCAAAGTAAGAACTTTCGTATAAAAATTCTTATGGTAGATATAAGTCATTCAACACACAATTTAAAGAAGATATATTGCTCTAGTGGGAGAGATTCAAGTATCACCATAATTTAATAATTACAGGCCTATTTAATTAACATAGATTTTTACTATTTATTCATTTGTAATGACTTTTCTTGATGTTGGGGCATTCTTTATGTTCTGAGCACTGGGTTAAGGTCCCTGTGCGCATTATTGATTCAAGCTTTCAAAACTCATATGGTGTAGTTAGTACTTTTACTTCATTTTGTAGATGAAGGTCATAAAACTCATCAGTTAGCAGAACATTTGACTGAAAAGGTCTTGTCAGGCTTGGCAGCAGGCAATCTAACCCAGAGTCTTTGTTTTTCTTAAAACATGTACTCATTCGTAATTATCACTGGGGTTTTAAAAGTAAATAGCATTTGGGATTTTTTTCCCCTTACCCTGGGGATCCAATCCAGGTCCTCCAGCGTGCTAGACAAAATCAGTCCCACTAAGTTATATCTCCAGATCCAATTTGGGAATTTTTAAAGCATTTTGATATATATTATTTACAATGGGTAAAATAAACTGGAAAAAGGAAGAAGAAAAACAACTAGATAAATAAGGTAAGGCTTTGAAATTTCCCACAATGTATGGTTTATTTGTCTTCTGAAGAAAAAAATTAACATTTCCCATTAACTATAAAATGTAATTCTAGGGCTGGGGATTTAACTCAGTGGCATAAGCACCTGCCTGGCAAGTGTGAGGTCACGAGTTCAATCCCCAGTACCAAAAAAAAAAAATCACAATTCTAATTTACAGAATAAAATCCTTACTTATTTAAAATTTATTAATTAGCAAACACCACAGGTTTTCTTATTTTAAAAATATTTTTTGAAATCACAGCATATACCACTTTTGAACCCTTACTTTATCAACTACTTTGAAAAGTTTCTTACTGAAAAATTAATAAGTGGCAAAGAAAATGGTAAATTTTGAAATTTAAAATATGTCATTTATGTAAATGCATAAATAGGTATTTATTTTTATGTTATTTTAATCCAAAGATCACCACTATTCTGTAAAATTCTACTGTCTTTTCATCATTTTCAAAGATTAAATTTTATTAAAAATTTATGCTAAGAGAATTTTTATTGAGAATTATGTCATTCAAATAATATAAATTTCGTTTTGAATTTAAATCTCAAAGAACTGGCAGAGATTTAAAGAGGTTGCCAGGTTCACCTTCCAACTACTGGAATCAAAACTAGACTCTAAGAGACATATTTTACGGCCGCTTGTCGGAGCCATCTCAGTCACGTTCCTAAACTGTGCTGTTATTACACGAAACAGAAATGCTTTTGGCACAATCTTAAACTCAATGGACAGCCTGTAAATCACCACTAGGTGGCAGCACAGGCGACCGCCAGAAAGACACAGGTAGAGCGTGAGGCAGGCCAAGAAAAGCTGTAGAAAAAAGCTAAACAAGACACTTTTCTGCTGTAAACTTTTAATCATATGGCTTTGCTGCCCACTTCCTTTGTAGGTTAGAGAAGATGAGAATTTTTGTAACGGAGGAAAAACATCACCCATAGGCTAATTCCCTTTAATTTTTTCCTTCATTTGCATATTACCACAATGTGGTAGTTACCATTTAATTTTATGTTCTTCTAATCCATTTTACACTGCAGTCAGACTGTTAATTTCAAACTATAAAGTGAATCTTCTGTTTCCTGCTTCAAGAAGTAGTGGCGTCTCCTTCCTCCTTTTAAATGTCCTTTACGGCTCTCTGGTCCCCCCTTCTCCAAAGTCATCTCCTCTCAGACTATAACAGCTGGTGGTGAAAATACTCAGTTTATATGTATCAAAGAAGCTTTTGAGTTATTAATTGTGGTTTAAACGCATGGATAACATTATCTTAACCACCTTGTTGCGGACGCTCAGTCAGGTGAAGTATTCTCCTATCGTGTGGCAGATCCTCAAGACATTTTCTTCTTGCAGACTGAAGCTCTGTACTCATTAAACCGCTTCTCTCCTCAACCAAGTGCCAGAGAACCACCATCCCACTTTCCACTTCTATTATTTTGATCATTTAGGTGCCTCCTATTAATAGTAGTTGTCTTTTTGAGATTACTGAGACACAGTAACCGATACCTAAAATTTAAAGGATTAGGGGCTAATTTTGGCTCAGTTTCAGAACACGTTCCACTGGCTCCAGGGCAGAAACAATGCTCTGGAGGAGAGGAGCCCTCCCCCCCCCCCCCCCCCCCCCCCCCCC
>PVJX010009686.1:0-10191 GCA_004027295.1 Dolichotis patagonum | reverse complement strand
GATGTAGACTCTGACACCTTCTTTCCCATAACAGCCTCAGAGTTCATCACTGCTGTAGCAGGTGAGGAGATCTCCTCCCTGGGGAGGGCTGAGTAACAGTCCGCTGTGATGCAGTCCACTGCATTTGATTATTCTTCATCCAGCAGTGGACCTTGGACTGCTTCCCTGACTGCCATCGTGATGAGTGCTGCTAGGAAAGCATGTGTGCAAAGATCTCCTTAAGATCCTCCCTTCAATTCTTTAAAATATCTACCTGGTAGAGAGGTTGCTGGATCATTTTTAATTTTTGAGAGACCCCACACTGTTTTCCTTAGCAGCTGTACCATTCCCACCAACAGCCTGTAAGTGTCCACATCCTTGTCAGTCTGGCTATCGCTTGGGTTTGTTTTGTGTTGTCACTGTTTTGTTTTCAGTAATGGCTCTTCTAACTGGTGTGTGGTATTATTTCACTGTGGTTTTGGTTTCCATTTCCTGATAACAATATTGAGCATCTTTTCAGAAGTTTGTTGCTTATCCATACCATCTTTTTTGGAGAACTGCATGCTCAAACCCTTCGTTTATGCCTTAATCTGATTATTTGTCTTTTTGTTGTTGAACTATAGTACTTTATAATCTCTGGTTATTAATCTTTTATGAGATAGATGGCTTACCAATATTGTAAACTTTGATGCACAAGGAATTTTTTTAACTTAAAGGAGACCACAAAGTACTCACAGTTACTGTTCTTTGTGGAAGCCAATGGTCCTTTTTCCCAGTAACTGGTACCATTCCTCTGTTAAAGAACACTATTTCCTACTCTTACTAGAACTATGGAAATGGTCACACACCTAGAGTTTTGTCCTTCTTAATGATAGTTTCAGGGGCTAAGGTTACCAGAGGCAACATTACTGGATCAAATAATGTGAACATTTTATAGCTTTTCATATTTGCATAAATCATTAGCCCTCACATCAGGCCTGGAAGGAATCATGATGATCCAGTGACTGATGTGGATTCAGAGAATCTTTGTTAGCTACCATGATTGAAGAGCTTTTAAGTGGCAGAACTACCACTGGATGTCATGTCTGCCTGACTCCAAGACCAACGGTGATCTTTTCATGGCACAATATTGCTTGCCTGTGTTTGAGAATATAACGCTTTTTCCTTTCCTTTACACCAGATTGAGAACTATAGCACTGGCCAAAGTAAAAGAAGGGAATTCCTCTTTGATTCCAATTGTTGTGCTTGACCTATCCCGTACTTGCCCTCCTCACACTGGATGGTTATTTCCTTTCTCTGCACCACAGTAACACATGAGTTTTTCAACTTTTTTTTTTTTTGTACTGGGGATTGAACTCATGACCTTGTACTTGCCAGATAGGTACTTAGGCCGATGAGCTAAATCCCCGGTCCCACCTGAGCTTTTCAAAACCAAAGCTATTACATTTTTCCTGCCTTGAGTTATATGGCCTAATCTTTTGTGAGTTGTTTTCATCCTTTTCCTTATTTTTATTTTTATCTTATCAAATAATTTAACTTCCTGTGAAGCTACTAACCCAATGTCCATTATTGTAATATGTTCATTGCCTACCTGCTAATTTCTTTTTTACTACTGTTTTTTTCTATTCATACCAGTTTAGGTTAACAATTTGATTTGTGATTTTTCCTTAGCACAAAGTTTATTCTATTTCCATGATAAGGCCTTTACCACATATGTGATTTGATAATATTTACTCCCAGTCTGTGGGAGGAAATATTTTCACTTTCTTGATGATGTCTTTTGAAGCAAAAATGGTTTGGTTTGGTTTTATTTATTTATTTATTTATTTATTTTTGGTTTTGACCCTTTTCTGGTAAGTTATTTGACTGGTGAATTTGTAAAGAGGAAATAGAAAAGCTCAGCTCTGCAACTTTCTCCCTTTACCTTTTGGGGTCTTTTGGCTGCAACAGTGCATTCTGGACTACAGGTTATCCCAAACGGAAGCCTGATCTCAGGAGATGAAGGAGAGACTCAGTTTATCCAACTAAGTTAGAAGGTATGTTTAATTAGAGGTTGAAATATTGGCATTTAGCTCCAAATTTTAAGTTACGATCTTTTTTTAAAAATTTTATTTAAAGAGAAAAAAAACCAAACAAAACAAAACAGAATAAAGGGTAGCAACAATACAGAATTCCAAGGAAAAAAGGAAAAGAACAACAACAACAACAAAAACCACTAAGAAATCATTACTTGACAAATTACATGCTGACATCTTGGAAATAGTTGTTCAAATTACAAAATTAAAACATGCAACATAGACATTCAAACAGTGAGACTGTTAACAGTTCTGCTCCATGATCTGACAAAAACAGCAATATGGTCATCCATGTTACACACTCAAACATACATGCAATTATATCAAAAAGGCAAAATTAAACACAACAAAACAGAACAAAGCAAGTCACAAGAAAGCAATGTAAGGGACATAAATTTCAAAGTTAGACAATCAGAGATATTCACTCTCTATCATATTGACTCTTGTTTTCTTCCAAGTAGTTGTCCATATCATCACATACAGGGAATTCACATGAAACAACATAGTATGGAACTGATCTGAACAAGACGAGGGAGGCATTGCAGGTCTTCAAGACCAGACAATAGGGAAGCCATGAATGGCTGTCATAGTGTCTCTCATTCTCTTCAAAACAGCTGTCCATACCTTCATGTGTGTTGAACTTAAACTAAACAAAACAACCTAAAATCACTCTGAACAAAGAATGATAATATTGCTGGATTTCACATCATGACATTCGGAATCAGCACTGGGTATTGTAGTGTCTCTTTTTCTTCAAAGTAGTTGTTCATTTCAACATGCATTATATAGTGGGTTCTCATAAACTGTTTATAAGCTCTACACATGCATGAGTCTCTACATGTATATCTATCCTTTCTGTATTAGAAGGAAAAACAAAACAAAGTAAGACAAAACAAAACAATTCCTAGAAAAGCATGCAGCAAAAAGTCATATAAAACCACAATACAAGGTGATCTACAATGGTTACCATGATGTCTCAGCAGTATATAACAACATTAATAAAAATGAAGCATTGGAGATATTATAAAACTTCAAAAGCAGGCAATAATCAAACCAGAGTGGGTATCTTAGTGGATCTTGTCATCTTCAGTGTAGTTGCCTATATTCTTAGACTTGATGCTATCAATCATAACAGATTTGAATAAAATCAATCAATGCAAAATAGCAATCTAACAAACCAGATTCAAATAAGATCAGTCATAATAAGAGAGTATAAGTTATAAAGGGCTTCAGATTAAGTTAGTAGGAAATTAAGGTTGATTACCATATTATGTCCTCTTATTTTTGGGATAGCTGACCATGTCCTCAAGTCTAGTATAGGTAGACAAACTGGAACAGCATGTAATCCATCCAAGAAGAGTGATGAGAATAATATAGATTTTAAAACTTGTTACCCCATCAACAATATCCTCTGCCTTCCTTTTTTAGACAATTCTTCCCCTTTCACTCCCATAGGGTGCACTGCTCATTTTGGGTCCCACTGCCTCCCTATATAGAGCATCTCAATGGACCCTATCTCCTGATCTACTCTGCCTGTGTTTCTCTCTGTTAGGATTTTGAGGCCCTCTATACTAGAGATTATAGCTAATCTTCTCTGCCTCATTTCTGCTATTCTATTTTTCTGCCATTGGTAGTCTATTTTTCTCTTCCACTCCACTGTCTGCCCTGTTCACTGAGGCCTCTCTGCCACTGTTCCTGAAATGCTCGTGTTCTTTTTCTCTCTCTCTCTAAAATGTTCTTCAATATTTTTTGTAGGGTTAGATTGGTGGTCACAAATTCTTCCAGTTCCTCTTTATCCTGGAAGTATCTTGCTTCTCCATTAATTTCTAGAGAGAGTTTTGCAGGATACATCAATCTGGGCTGGAGGTTGTTCTCCTTCAGGGCTTGAATTATTTCACTCCAAACTCTTCTTGACTTGATGGCCTGTGTCAAGAAATCTGCCATGATTTTGATGGGTTTTCCTTTATAGGTGATCTGTTTCTTTTCCCTGATGGCTTTTGATATTCTGTTCTTATATTGAATTTCTGGGATCTTGATTATTATGTGTCTGGGTGTAACTCTGTTTTGGTTGTAGGTGGCTGGAGTTCTGTATGCTTCATATATCTGCATATCATTTCTTTTTTCTATGCTTGGGAAATTTTCCTTAATAATTTCTGTGAATAGCCTTTGTAATTCCTTTATTTTGATTCCTGCTTCTTCATTCACATACTTTATTCTTAAATTATAGATCCTCTTGTCATCTTCCAGTCTTTGTATCTTTGCTGCCTGCTCCCTTGTTATTTTTAAGAGATCTTCTCTTTCATGACCCCACATTGCAAGCCTGTGTTCAATTTTTGATAGTCCATCTTTAGTTTCTTTCAAGAAGTTTTTCCAACTTTCTATGGAGTCTTTAGTTTCCTGGTAATCTCTTTGAATCTGCTTCATGAATTCTAGGTTTGCTTTATATGCTTCATTGAACATTTCTTTCCTTTTGTGTTCCTCCATTCTTCTGTCTGTGTCTTTTTGAGAGATGCCCAGCCTTTCTTTTATTAATGTACTTATCTCTTATTTAACTTGATTTAATATTTCAGTTTTGATCTCATTTATGAGGTCCCGAAGATATCTCTTTACATCCACTGATGCTGTGTTTGATGTTGCATGTTTGCTGCCCTCAATCTCTTTTATATTTACCTCCCCTGGATCAGTATTCTCAGGTTTTGGGGCTGGGGGCTTTTTCTTATTTCTCTCTCTCATCATGCTTTTGGTTCCTTCCATACAAGTATGTAGTGTAATTCCCCACCCCCTTTTCTTGTTGGTTAGGATTCTTCTGGAGCATGCAGGCTAGGGGCTTCTGCTCTCTGCAGTCCACTATCAGAGATGAAGTGCAAGCAAGGACAGTATATGCTGGCTCCTCCCCTCTGGGCCAGTCAACCTTCTCGGGCCTTCACTGCCTCAGTGTGCACTGAGCTCAAGGAATTAATTGATTTTTTGATGACCCACTGGGTCCCAGCCAGCGACGTGGCCTAGTCCAAGCAGATCCCACCAATCTACTCTGTGAGGGGAGCAACCAACTGAAGCCACTTCCTTACAGAGTAAGGACCATCTTGCCCAACTCAAATATGTTGTCCAGTTGGTTGCCTCTTTCCTGTGGGAGGGTCTTATTCCTATCACTCACTGCATGTTGATGCCAGTCCCTGAGAACTGCTGGGCTCCCCAACCTCTGACCTCAGCACCAATGCCGTGCAAATTCATGATGCCTCTGGGTGGGTCATGTGCAGAGCCGGTTCCCGGCAAGTCGTGTGCAGGGCTGTTCAACTCCACACTCTGGCTGCTCAAGCCAGTCGCATCAGTGTGAGTTTGGTGGCTCAAGGAGATCTCAGGCACAATTCAGGTGGCTCGGCAAGAGTGCCGTGCTCGCCGATCTTACCTTCTCTAATGGTAGCTCCAGGACCTCATATTCGAGTAGTTTCTTTGACTTCAGTTTCTTCCTGGGTTGAGAGACTCAATCTCCCTCTGTTTGGGTCTCTGCAGGTTGTTCTATTCTGGCATTTGAGCTGTCTCTCTCAGAGAGGCTCCGTATCCTGCTACCTATGGGTCTGACATCTTTCCCCTGATCTTAAGATATGATCTTTAAATAATTGGATCAGTAATAAAATACCATTTTTAAAATCTAAAAATGAAGAACCTTCAAAATATTATGTAGCCACAAACATTTGAGTTCAAGATGTTAAACTGTAAATACATAAACATAACATTAGGAAAAATGGATAAAACATGATAAAACTGTTAACAAAAGAAAATTATGGTCAGAAACTAAATGGCTATTATTTAACTTGTAAATGTTTCATGAAACAATAAAATTACAATGTATGGAATCCAACGCAATAGAAAATGATGGCTGACTTTTTGAAATAGTGCGAGGGATAGAGCCCAGGACCACTCTACCACTAAGCTGCATCCCCAGCTATTTTTTATTATTTGGAGACATGGCCTCACCAAGTTGCCCAGGCTGGGCTTGACCTTGCAATCCTCCTGCCTCAGCCTCTGGAATACCTGCACACTACATGGCAAAATGACGCCTACTTTTAAAAATGAAAGTCAGCTTCTCTTTCGTACACAGCTTTGGCTACAGGGGAAGATGAGACCTCTGTTTCCAAGGTACCTAGCCAAAGAGTGGAAAACCAGATGCAGAGAAGAGGCAGAGGCCTGCAGACTCATGGGTGCTAAGCTGGGCCCTCCACTTCTGCACAGCCCAGCTTGGGACACTGCCCGCGGTGCAAGCACAGTTCCATCATCAATCGCCAGCTGTCCTGCTCGACCAAGAGCAGCCTCCTCATCTACTGGTAAGGGATTTCAATAATGGGAAAGATGAGCCTGTTTAACCACCTGTAACCTTTCTGTTTTTCACCTAAGTGACCAAGAAACTACGCAGGCTTGAGCAGTTGGGCTCATAATTGACCGCTGCTGCGGGTGCTACCTCAGATGCCTTTCCTAGTTCTACTGGTTCCACTGGAACTAGGCATTGAGCAGAAGTGGTAGGGTCACACGTGGTTTATGCTGGGTTTCTTTATAGCCAGACTTCTCCGAGCCTTTAAGATGTGCCTTAATGTGCATGCTAACCTGCATGAGAGAATCCGCCCTAGCACAGTCGTCCTGAATTTGTTTGAAAGAACTCGTTTTAAACAGAATTTATTCTTTAAATCAGACTGAGGTTCACAGCACAGTTGAGAGCTCGCTGCCGAGATTTCACACACACCTCCGGCCCCTGCACCCACGGGCCTCCCAGTCACCGACGTCCCCGGCAGAGCCCAACCTCACCACCCAGAGTCCACGTTAGGTTTGCTCGCTCCTGAGGGTCCACCGTTAGAACACCGCACAAAGTGGTTCCACAGCCCTGAAAATGCTCTGGACGCCATTCTCAGCTCTCCCTCCCTCCACTCTAACCCTTGGAAAGCCAGGGAGCTTTCACTGCGTCCGTGGTTGTGCCTTTTCCAGAGTATTACACAGTCAGGAAAACACAGCACGTGGCCTTTTCACAGTGCCTTCTTTCACCTAGTGAGGTGCAGTGAGTTTCCTCTTTTTCTTTTCTTTTTTTAGGATTGAACCATACTTTGTAGCAGGGATGTGCCACAGTTTATTCATCCATTTGCCTACTGAAGGGCATCTTGGCTGCTTCTTAGATTTGCCAATTATGAATAAAGCTGTGAAAACATCCATTTACAGGTTTTTGTATAAACATAAGTTTCCAATTTGGGGGAGAAATACAAGAAGTGTTTGTGGCATCATAGAGAGTATTATCTCTGACCACCCATTAGTAGTGTCTTATTGATGTTTCAATTTGTGTTGTTTTAATTTGTACTTCCTTGGTAACATGTGCTTATTTGCCGTTTGTACATTTTTGTTGAGGTATCTTTTTAGGTCTTTCCTTCTTTTTTAATTGAATTTTTTGTATTTTTATTATTAGTTTTTGAGAGTTCTTTGTACACTTAGCAGTACTCTGTATGACATATCTCTTGCTAATATTTTCTCCTGGTCTGTGATATGTCATTTCAGACTCTTGATCTGCACTCAAAGACAGTTTTCTTTCTTCCTTCTCAGTCTCTATATTTTGGTTTCCTTTTTCTTTGTTGTGTTGCAAATTTGTCTTGTTTTATTCCATTAACTTTCAATTACAGTGTTTAAAATTAGTGGGATTACTTTTCATTTTTATGAAGAACAATTTATTTGTTTTCTAGTTTTTGTGTTTTCCATGGCATTTTAAGAAAATATTGCCTAATCCATGTTAATGAAGATTACACTATCTTTTCTTCTAAGAACTTTATGACTGTAATTATTACATTTAGCCTTAGGATCCATTTTTGATGGAGTTAATTTTTGTATATGGTGTGAGGTCCAACCTCTTTGTATGTTGATAACTGGTTGATCCCATACCATTTGTTTAATTTACAAAATATTTCTCCTATTGTACTTTCTTTATTTCTGGACCATCTGGTTGTTCCAGTGATTTCCATGTTCTTTGAGGTCCTTAATGCTTCCTTTCAAACAGTGTAATCCCAGGAACCGCTGCACTTGTCTTATTACCTGCCTCTGTGCTTCACATCCACAGGTACAGGTGATCTCTGTGTCTGAGGGCTCAACCAACCTTAATGGAAAATGCAGTTTAGGCCTGTGATGACTGCATCTGTACTGAATATGATATACTTTTTCTCTTATCACTGTTTCCTGGTTAACAATTATGTACATATTCCGCATATTGTACTATTATAAGTAATCTAGAGATGATTTAAAGTACACAGGAGGTGGCATGCTGGTTACGTGCAAATAATGTCATTTTACACACAAGACTTGAACATCTAAAGATACCAGTACCCAAGCTTGTCCTGGAGCCACTTCCCCATGAATACCAAGGAATAACTACACTCAGAATATAGTTTTGATACTCACTCATTGATATTCTAAGTCAGGAGTTTAGAAACTTGCTTTTCTGGAGAACAAATTCAAATCTTAAGGTCTACTGTTTGCAGTTCTACTTCATGATCATTTCCCTCTTTCTTGTATTGTTGCTAATAATTTATGTATCTTTTCAATCCATTACTCTCCTTGAATAGAATAGGTGCTACTTCCATTTTAGAAAGTAAATACAGAGGTTAAGAGGAAGATGGCGGACTGGTAGGTAGCAGGAGAGAGACCCTCTCTGAGAGAGACAGCTCAAATGCCAGAATAAAACACCCTGGAGAGTCCCAAACAGAGAGAGAGACTCTCACAACCTAGAAAGGAACTAAAGTGCGAAAACCGGCTCGAATATGAGGTCCTGGGGCTGCTATTAGTGAAGATAAGATCAGCGAGCGCGGCACCCGCCTCGAGCCGCCTGAACCCCGCCCGATCTGAACAAGCGATCCGCGCCAAAGCAACTGGCTTGAGCCGCCAGAGCGTGGAGCTGAAAAGCCCTGCGTGCAGCTCCCCGGGGCCAGCTCTGCACACAACCCACCCAGAGGCACCTTGGATTCCCACCACAAGTGCGCTGAAATCGGAGCTTGGACAGTCCAGCAGTTCTCGGGGACGTGATGAGTGATGAGAATAAGACCCTCCCACAGGAAAAGGGAAACCGATTGGATGACATGTTGGATTTGGGCAGGACAGCCCTAACTCCATAAGGAAGTGGCTTCAGCTGGTTACTCCCTTCGCCAAGCAGATTGGTGGAATCTGCTTGAACTATGCCACGCCACTGGCGGGGACCCAGTTACTTCCCTGAGGTCAGTGCACACTGATGCAGTGAAGGCCTGCAAAGGTTGACTGGCCCAGAAGGGAAGAGGTAGTGTATACTGCCCGTGGGTGAACTCTAATCTCTGATAACCTATTGAAGAGGGCTAAAGCTCCTAGCCTGCGCCTTCTAGAAGAGCCTTAACCAACAAGAAAAGGGTCTGGACATTACACTGTACACTTGTATGGAAGAGCCAAAAACATGATGAAAGGGAGAAATAAGAAAACACTCCCAGCCCCCAACCCTGAGAACATCGATCCAGGAGAGGCAAATACAAATGAGACCGAGGGCAGCAAAAATGCAACATCAAACACAGCGTTAGCGGACATAAAGAGATATATTCAGGACCTCATAAGCGGGACCAAAACTGAAATATTAATTCAACTTAAACAAGAGATAAGTAGATTAATAAAAGAAGGTCTGGGCACCTCTCAAGAAGACACAGACAGAAGAACGGAGGAACACAAAAGGAGAGAACAATTTAATCAGGAATTCAGAAAAAAACTTAGAATTTATGAAGCAGATTCAAAGAGATTATCAGAAAACCAAAGTTTCAATAGAAAGCTGGCAAAACTGCTTGAAAGAAACCAAAGATAGACTATCAAAAATTGAACACAGGCTTGCAACGTGGGGTCATGAAAGGGAAAATCTCTTAAAAATAACAAGGGAGCAAGCAGTAAAGATACAAAGACTGGAAAATGACAAGAGGATCTATAACTTAAGAATAAAGTATGTGAATGAAGAAGCGGGAATCAAATCAGAGGAATTAAAAAGACTTTTCACAGCCATTATTAAAGAGAATTTTCCAAGCATAGAAAAAAGAAATGATATGCAGAAATATGAAGCATACAGAACTCCAGCCACCTACAACCCAAACAGAGCTACACCCAGACACAT
>PVJX010009685.1:41320-60259 GCA_004027295.1 Dolichotis patagonum | reverse complement strand
TTATACTATTGTGTTATGTTTGATATTATTGTAATTGAAACTATGCTCAACTATAGCAGAGTAAGAGATATGGCGTTAGATACTGTTGATGTCCAGTTGACTTAATGTAAAGTACTGTGTTGCCTATGTTGTCCTCTTCTGATCTGCTCTGTACTGCCCCCTTTTGTTTTATTCTCTTTTAAATAAAAAAAAATTAAAAAAAATAAGAAGAAATATAAAATAAAGATACGTTTGGCATTGATCTAATATACACATATTTTTTTCTTTTGGAGTTATAATTCCTATCATATTAAAACTTCTAATTTCTTTCTTTACTTATTTTATGTTGGTTTAATTCAAAGATTTACAACTCCAGGTTTTGCAATCCACAAAAAAATAGTAGCATAAAGGCAAAAATAATCCTTTAGTACCACTGATTTTGACATTTCATTATTTTCTTTCCTCAGGTGATGTGATATCAGCATTCATCACAAGTCAATGGATGCACTGAATGGCTCTCTGGTTTCTCAGTTCATGTTGTTGGGACTCTCAACTACATGGGAAATCACAGTTTTTCTCATGTTCACATTCTCCTTACTCTACCTAGGGATCATCCTGGGAAACCTCTTCATTGTCTTTTTAATAATTGTTGATCCTCAATTGCATTCTCCTGTGTACTTCCTGCTGGCTGACCTGTCCTTCATTGATGTGTGGATTTCCTCTACCACAATTTCTAAGATGATCTCAGATATCTTAAGTGAACACAATGTAATTTCTATCCAAGGCTGCATGACACAATTATGCTTCATCCACATCATGGGAGGAGTGGAGATGGTTCTGCTCATAGCCATGGCATTTGACAGGTACATAGCCATCTGTAATCCTCTTCATTACTTGAGCATTATGAGCCCTAAAAGATGTGTTTCATTTGTAGGCCTTGGCTGGGTAGTAGGAGTGGTCCATGCTATGTCTCAATTTTTTTGTTATAAATTTACATTTTTGAGATCCTAATAAAATAGATAGCTTTTACTGTGACTTTCTGAGGATCATACAACTTGCATGCACAGGCTGAACCAAGTTTGAGTCTATTATTGCTGCCAACAGTAGCTTTATAATAGTAGGCACCTTCTTCCTGCTTCTGCTTTCCTATGTCTTCATTGTGGTCACAGTCTGGAACCAATTTCAGGGGACTTATCCAACGCTCTCATCACTGCGTCAGCTCACACATCACTGTGGTTTTCCTCTTTTTCACTCCATGCATGTTTCTGTATGTGTGGCCTTTCCCCACATCATCAGCTGACAAATATCGGTTTATTGCTGACTTTGCAATCACCCCTGCCTTGAATCCTGTCATCTATACATTCAGGAACAAAGACATATTGATAGCAATACAAAGATTGAGGAAACAGATTCATTATGACAGATTTTGCTGACCAGATGTATTTTTATAGCTCTAAAGTTGTAAATCTACCTTATTGTTGTTGATCTCTACTGAGGGGCCTCTCATTTATCATAACCAACTGAATATTGTGCCTACCTCACTGAACAATGTCTACTCCTTTTTATAGTATTTACTCATTGATTTTTATCTATTAACATGGGCAATGAGAGTCCTTTGTCACGGGCTCATTTTTCAAAGAGTAACAGTAAGTAGAAATGGAATTTTATAATTTAAGATGTATTGTTTTGATGACGAGAAAATATATAATGACATTCCATATGTTGCTCAAAGACTGCAAGTAAAATGGAAACTTGCTCTGCTGAACATCATATTTCATCATAATAAAAGGTTATATAGAGAGAGCTTAGCAGCACTATCTAGTTACTTATATAAATCTGAGACAAAATTTGTTCCTTGATGGTTTGTTTATTTTGAAGATAATTTTGAAGCATTAGTAGACATATGATACCTAGACAGGAAGCATGCATTTGTTAATAGGCATGCCTGGGAGGCTACATATTCTGACCTTCCAGGAAACAGTACAGATTCTGATTTATAAAAGTTCCAATTGAAAGCTAAGGTACATGAGTATTTTTTCTATTCTAAGCAGTACATCGGTTCCTTAGCACATTCAGCCTGTGTCATTAGAGCATTTCTGTAAACCTTTTTGGAAGCTGACATGCTGCCAAAGAAGTTATTCTAATGCTTAAAAAAATGAAGCTTCACTAATAAAAGAAAACTGAACAACACTTTTTAGTACTGTTTTGTTCTTCCAGAAATACAAGTTAAACTTTTTAAATCTTAGTTTATAAAATACCAAAGTAAATTTAGAGAATTTTGTCCTCTAAGAAATTTCTTTGACTCTAAACTTTCCGTCAGTCTCACAAAATTCGCATCTCAAAGCGTCCTTTCAGCCATGGGTGTGGTTTAGCAAGGCATAGCCACCCCATGGTGTTAGCTGCCACCAGGAGCCATCATTTGTCACCTATGTGAATCATGTGACTTATGATATGACTGGAATTGAATTTGTATTACCTGATCAAAGCCTACAGCTATAAACTAATGCAAATTAAAATTTTTACAAACTACCATCTGCAGAACCATTATAATAGATTCACTTTACATCATGGTTTCAAATTTGAAAACATGCACCCTGTTATATTATGTTCTCAATTTAAGAAACTTGCAAAAAAAAAAAGTCTTGTCAAACTGTCTGTGGGCTTTGGTGACCCACAATTCTCATTTTTTCCATTCCAGAAGCTCCTCTCAGAAGTTATGTTCTACGTCAGTGACAAGCTTTCCATTAATAAGTCCAAAGTGAAACTATGTAGTATATTTCACTAGTTTACAAAAAAAAATTGAGACCCTACTTAGAATTGAGAAACAGCATCATACATGGAAAATAATTTAATCACTTAGAATCATATTCTTGAGATATGGCTCATAATAGTGTCTCAATGTTCCTCTTCTCTTTGCCCCTCATATTTAAACCAAATTTCAGACAAATTTCAATCTCCAGAACTGAAAATAATAAAGGAATAAAACTCTCTGCATATACCACATGAAACTCAAGAAATTATGGTTGTTTATAATATTTCTAGAAGAACTAAAAATTTCTTCTCAAATAATTCCTGTATGTCCTGGACTTGCTACAAAGAACCTCCTAGTATCAAACAAGGTACCTTCTTTCGTGTAGTTCCAGACCTCCCTAGATAGCAAGGCTCTGGCTGGCCAATTCTCATGCAATATCCAAGTTCTTCTGGATTAAGGGACAGTCCAGGGACAGATGTGTTATGGTAAATGAAGGATATTTCAAAAGATTAAGTGGTCAATGACAGTACTGTTTGCAAGCAGTTTATATTCTAAGAAGCACATGAATGAACCATATGGATAAAATGCTCCAAAATGCTATGCAAACCACATATTTGTCATGGAAAAGCAAAAGATTTTAAGACTAAATGCATTAGGATGATGCCTTAGCAGTAGTAGAGCATTTAAAAGTCTCGTGCTGCTTCTCAGCTCTGTGACTTCTAATAAGTTACATTCCCAGTGGCAAATCTTTTCAATAGGAAGACCCATTTCATGAAACTCAGGTCAGTGAGAGAGGGAGCTCCTGGATGTGGGAGAGGGATACTCATGTTCTGTGATTGTTTTCATTTGCACATAGATGTATTCTCTCCTTAGGGAGATACCGGAAATATTTGATGACAGAAATTAATGCTTGGAACATGAAGATCTAACTGTCTCATTTTTAACACCTCTCACTAAAATTACCTGCCATAAAATTATTTCCTTGATTATTAATGGAAATTAAATTGCATAGTGATTAATGTTCATCCAATTGTTAATCAAGAAAAATACGAGTAGCATTTCTCAAGGACTAGGTGAGGGCAAACAGCTCTGGGACAACCCCTGAGCTCAGGGTCGCCTTCTCCTGGTGTGTGCAGTGTGAATGGCTGTGCCCTTGGGACGTGGCCAATAAATGACACCATCCGCTGGAGAAAACTGGGTCTTCCAGCATCTCTAGTTACCTAATTCCAGATGCACGTTTCACACTTTGCCATCTCCTAACTCTGTTTGTGACAATTTCTGGATTTACACAGTATTATAGTGAAGCCAGACTAATCTAGAGATTGCTAACCCTGATACCATGATAAATGCACTTAGAGACATTTTTGTTATGGATATTGGCTGTTCATTTCACGTTTTAATATCATTCTTAATTATACTTACATCATGAACTATGCAATAAACCATTTGATCATAAAATACAGTCTCAGCTAATATGTGCATATATATGCATATATGTAATGTAATATATATATACTATATATTCTAGATATTAGTGTACTATATGAGCAATAGCTGGCATGTGCAAAATTTTTCCCATTCTGTAGGTGGATCTTTTCCTACTCATTGATTCTTTGCTACATAGAAGATTTTTAGTCTGATATAATCCCATCTATTGATTCTTACTGTTACTACCTGTACAACTATTGTTCTATAAAGAAAATCCCTTCCTATACCTATGTCTTCAAGTGTTTTACCTATTTTAATTTCCAGTAAATATATTGTTTCTGTTTTAGTTTTTGATATTTGATCCATTTTGATTTTCATTTAGTGCAGAGATAGATATAGGTTTAGTTTCAATCTTCTGCAAACAGATGAGTTTTTCCAGTACCACCTGCTGAATAGGATATCTTTCCTCCAGTAAATGTTTTTGGTCCATTTGTCAAATATCAAGCAACTCAATGTGTCTGGGATTGTTTCTGTATCCTTTATTCGGTTCCACTGATTCATGTATCTGTTTTTGTTCCAATATCTTTCTGTTTTTAATCACAATAAACTTGTAGTATAGTTTGAAACATGATGCTGTAAGGTCTCTTGCTTTGCCCTTGCTGCTCAAAATTGCTTTTGTTATCCTTGGTCTCTTCTGAGTTCATATAAATTTTAGAATTGTTTTCCCTGTTCTGTAAAGTATTCTCTTGGTATTTGGATTGGGACTGCACGGAATCTGTAGAACAGTTTTTGGAGTATGGTCAGTATGAAAATATTGGTTCTGTCTCAAGAAAATTTCAGTCATCTAAAGTCAAAGACCCAGTGGAGAATTGGTCAAGGAAAATGAACAGACACTTCATAAAGGAAGTACATATTACCAACACATACAAATGCAAATTAAAATAATGCTAAGGTTCCATGATACAACAAAAAGAATGACAATCACCAAGAAATCAAACAACAAAAAAGCTAACTTGGCTGTAAAAAAAAAAAGAATGCTCATACATTGTTAGTGGGAACACAAACTAGTATAATAATTATGGAAATCAAAACGAAAAACTGAAATTACAAATTTTATATGACCCAGGTGTCCCCTTCTGTTTATCTTGCCTAAAGAGATACATGCATGTCCATGTTTATAGCAGCACATTTTTAAGACCTAACTCTGGAAGTACCCATCAACAGAAGATTGGATAACTAAATTTTATATCTGTATATAATGGAATACTACTTGGTTATGAAGGACAAATTTGAGACATTTGTAGTAAAATGGATGCCCCTAGAAAGATAAAGTAGAGTAAAATAAGTCAGACACTCAAATTTAAATGCAATATGATATCTATTATCTGAGAAAAGTAAAGTACAAATTAAGAGACAAATACAGGAAGGATAGAACAAGATAAGTGGATAGATCTCCTACAAACAGAAAGGGGCCCAAGGGTATAAGAGCAAAAGATGAAGGAGAGGAGATGGGGAAATCAGTAAGGTGAAGATATGCTGGGTAAAGGTCCTAATAACTTCCATGAATGTGGACATCACATGACATAAGCATGAATCGAGCTACACAATATAAACAAATATTAAAAAGGGAAAAGGACAACTACAGGAGGAAGGAAGAGAAAAGAGATTTTAAAAAGAAACAACTTCAGACATAGTAAAAATAAAATAGATTATAACTAATAAAAACAAAACAATGAATGCCATAAAGGACTTCAAAATAAGATAATAGTAAATCAAAATGGCTACCATAATATATCTTTTCAGCTATTTTGATGACAAGAGGCATTATGGTAACTATGGTTCATTTCCTATTACTTTGTTTTGAAGTGCTGTATCACTTATACTGTTTTGTTTTGATTGGTTTTATTCTGTTTTCTTTTGCTTGATTCCATTTTATTTCAAGTAAATATTACAAAACCTGAAAAAAATAAAAAAAGAAACAAGCTTTATTATGTACATGTACCAGATTCCCAAGATGATTGTAAATTGCATGTACTGTAAACATGTACTAGCAAAATATAAATTTAAAAATAGATAGATAGAAGGCACAGTAGTGCAAGCCTGTAATCCCAGTACTCAGGAAGCTGAGGCAAAGGGATCACCATGAGTTCAAGGCAAGCATGAAATACATAGCAAGATCCTGTCTCAAAAAAATAGATATGTAGCTAGCTAGATAGATAGATTCACACAATTTCTAAACCATTTAATAATATTCTTAATAACCCTAAATGGAGTGACATTACTATCCTAAAATGCAGAGTGAATAAGTAAACATGAATGCAGTGAAGTACTACTTAGCAATAAAAAGAAGGTAATACACATATAGATGAATCTCAAATGCATAATGAAGAACACTGGGATCAAAGGGAACACACAGTAGGATACTGAAAATGCAAAGTAAAACCATGATAGGATAGTGCTTTACACTATCCAAACAGGTATGTGGATACCTGTTATCTTAAAGGAAAAGCCATAGTGTTGTATTGAGCACATGGGCAAGGGAACTCTTTTACACTGTTGGTATGAATACACATTAGTACAACCATTATGGACAAGAGTATGTCATGGCCTCAAAATAGAGCTACTAGATGAGTCAAGAGTCTCTCTGTTGAATAGAGGCACAGAATAATTAAAATAGGTTCTTCATAGAGATACCTACACTTCTGTGTTCACTCCAGGAATATTCACAATAGGAACAAAATGGAATCAATGTATGTGCTTATCAGTGCATCAACAGTTAAAGAAAATATATGAAATAGTATTATGCAAACTTTTAAAAAGGAATATAATACCATTTGTGATAACATGGATCAACCTGCAGGACATTATGTACTTGACACAGCAAAAAAAAATGTATGATAACATTTAAATGCAGAAACATTTTTAAAAGGTTTTTAAATAATTAGAAACAGAGTAGAATTGTGTGGGCCAGAAACATAAAATAAATAAGTAAATCAGTGTTTACAAAATTGTAGTTAGATAGGATGAATAAATCTACAAAAATAGTATACTGCATGAAGACTATTGCTAATATTGTATTGGAATTGAAAATTTGTATTATAATTGAAATATCTATGCCCTTTACACATACAAAATGTGTATGTAAGTTATAGGTGTGCTGATTTGTTTCATTATAGAATGCACTTCACTGTGTACCATATACATCAAAACATCATGTTGTACATAATAAGTATACAATAGGAAGTTGATTTTAAAACTAAAAACAAAACTCTAGGCACAAAAATCAAATTAGTGGTTGCCTAGAGCAGGGATGTGGTGTGTGGCTCACTATGACCTACTATAAAAAAATTTGGAATGTAGTGAGTTTGGTACACTTATGGTTAGCATGGAGGTTTTCCAAATGTGTAACTGCAGAATTTAAAAGAACTTTAATACATGTAGATTATATCATAATTAAAATAAAATATAAAATAATAAATATAAAACATTCATAAAATGAAAAGTATTAGTTTAGTACATCATTAAAATTTTTATTGCTTTCTCAGATGTACTCCCTATATCACTGTTCCTCCAAACCAACTTTTTTCCAGATGCTGCTTCCCAAAGATCCTTCCCTTAATAGCTGTGTGCCATGGCCAACTCACTTAGCCATTTTATTCCATTTTTTTCTCATCTAAAAATAAGTGATGGAGATTAAACTAGATAGTAAAGGAAAAGTTCTTGGGTAATAGTCTTTATTTCCCTAAAAAGATTTGCTGAGGAGGCATGAAGGAGTAACAGGGTGGATATGATCAAAATATGCTGCATACATGAATGAAGTTGCCATAATGAAACCCAATATTTTGCAAAATTTATATATATGTATATTTGGACAAAGAAAGTTACTCATTGTAGTAACTTTATATATGTATGTGTATATATATATATATGTATGTATATATGCATATATATGTATATATGGACAAAGAAAGTTACTCATTGTAGTCAGGGTTTACAAAAGAATAGGAAGCAATGCTCAGAGTAAAGAACAGAGCTCCCCAAAAGAGAACCACAGCCATCCTCAGTGACAGCAAGGACCCGAGCTCCTCCAATGACAACAGCCTAGTTCATAACAGGAAAACCAGCATGACAAACTTCACCAGGAGGATCAACAGCAGCCAATTTCCCCTCCAGTTCTGCCTTTATATTGTTGATAACAACCTCAGGTGGGTCTTTCACATCAAGTATCCAGTGATTCAGTTCAGCTGCGTGTTGTAAATTGACCATTAGTTAATCCACCACATTCCTATTCATAGAATCGCAAATCCATTTCTGTGAATTATTCTGTCTTCTTCTTTTTCCTCCCCCCCTTTTTTTTTTGTACCGGGGATGGAACTCATAACCTCATGCTTGCCAGACAGGTGTATATGACACTGAGCTAAATCGCCAGCCCTTTCCTCCTCTTCCCTTCTTCCTCCACCTTCTACTCCTCTCTCTCTCTTTTTATCTTTCTCTCTTCCTCCCCTCTGCTCTGCCTCTCTCTCCCTCTACCTTGCCAATTTTATTATACCTTTCCTTCTTTCATATTAAAGCTGCAGGGGCAGGAAGTGGGTACAACTGCACACAGACACCTCTCATTGCACAGAGACACTATTAGAAGGATGCTAGGCTTGTTAAATGCTGTATCCAAGAGAGGATAAGAGTTTGAGAGGAGAGATGAAGGGAGTCTTTAGTATTTCTTATGAATATATCCAGTAAATCACTTGATTCATTAAATTAGGCTACATTAGTGTATTATCTCTTTAGTCACCAGAGAATACCTTCCAATATCTTTTCATCACTTCGACAAATAATAAAACTTTGTTCAAAATATTAATTTTCAAAACTCTATAAATGGAATCATGGAAAATGATGAGACCCAAATATTCCTGAGTCACCAAAAGTAGAATTTTCTACAAACCCTTAATTGATTAGGACATTAACAGTGTGGCAATGTTGAGCTGGTTGTCACCCACACATCATAATGTATCTGATTTATGTTTGGTTTGACCTGAAATTTTCTTTCACTTTGTGATGTAGTATGCATAGACCAAATAAAATAACATGGTATCCTTCTAAAAAACAGAACTATAAAATGTTTTCTACCTTTTCATAGGTACAACTGACATACAAGAAATGCATATATCTAATGTTTACTGAGTGGAGAGTCTGTGCCTATTCTCACATCTGTGAGATTATCACTACCATCAAGATGGTAGTCATACCAACACTTCCCCAAGTTTCCTTGTATTCCTTTGTTTATGTTTGTTTTCTGAATTTTTAATAAGATCAGGAGCCTTTCTTTTTCTCTTGCCTCTTAATCTTTGGAATATTTGGCATGAACATAATATGAGATAAACTCTTTAAACAGATATTTAAGTGTATAAAACTGTAGTTAATTATATGCACTATGTGGTATGCAAGATACCCAAAAGTTATTCATATATTAAAATCAAGCATCTATAGCTATTGACTATTTCCCTAATCCCTCGTCCATTAGCCATTGGAAACCACTATTATATTCTCTGATTTGTGAATTTGACTATTTTACATTCTTAACAGAAGTGGAATCATGTACTACTTTCCCTTCTATGACTGTTTTATTTCACTTAATTTAATATCTGTAAGATTATCCATATTTTGACAAATGGCAGCCTTTCGGTCTTTTTAAGTTATAGTAATATTTATTATATGTATTTTAAATCAACTTATCTGTCTATAGACACTTAGATACTTTCCATACCTCGATGAACACGGGAGTGCAGGTATCTCTTTGAAATATTGACTCCATTCATTGGATGCATACCTAGTAGTGGAACTGCTGAATCTTACAAAAGTTCTACTTTTAATTTTTCAGGAATTTCCATATTAATTTTCAGTTCCCATTTCACCATATCTTGACAAATACTTTCTATCTTTTGTTTAAATTATCTTATCTTACACTTTTACTTTCATTTATAGTCTAACTTGAACCAAACATTGAGAAGGATGAAGTATATAAAATGTCTTCTAAGTTTTCAGGGACACTTGGAAGCTAATGATCCCAAAGGGCTGTGATAGCTTAAAAAAAAAAAAAAGTCAGATGCTTTTCTCTACTTAACATGCAAAACAAAAGTTTCCAGGCCACGTGGTATTCTTGGTACTGGGTATTTACCACAACAAAGTGCATAAATTGTTACCAACACTGGTCACAGCAGAAAAAAATTGGAGACTTTCCTTTGATTTAAGGTAGAATTTAGCATCAGTCTCATCATCCAACAACATGGCTTTATGGGTAATACCTGAAGAGTAAATATACTGCAAATAGTCTGTTTTTGTACTTTTAAGTTTTTATCCCATCCACCAGGTTAAGAATAATTACTGGATTTTGTTTATCATTTTGCTATAGCTCCTTATGGATTTTAGAGTTCTAATTATGTAATTTAGTTGATGTGCTTGCTAATAATATTATAGAGTTTTCATTGGGCTAAACTCTGAGACTTCTAGACTTTTTGCTACAGTGTTTTATACACTACAGATAAAAGCCAAAATCCATTTACAGTCCTACAAGTTTCCAACCCTACAAGTGGTGAACTATAGTTTTTAAAGGTCACTTAATTTACCCTAATATTTTCTAATTCTTGTTGGCTTTTGTCTCTTCTGCCTTTTTTTAATGCATAGAAAATGCAGAAAACTCAGTCTTTAACATTTATGGGATAAATTTCAGTCTTATTTGAAAAGAAACATAAAATTGGAAAGATGTTGACCTAAACATGAACCTCTTTGCCATTTGAACTTGTATTTGGATTAGCTTAATAGAACAGTATGTCTTTTTATTAATATGAGTAATCTGTTTAATCTTCTCAAAATCAAAACACCTGTTAGGAGCATCACTAATGTGCAAGTTATGTTAGAGGGTTTAGAATAAGATGGTCTTTGAATTACATTTTGACATGTTTCCTTTTTAGGTGAATGACTTTATCAAATCAAGCTTTCACATCTACAAAATGGCAATAAGTGCCAAGGACTATAAATCTGAAACCAGTTGTATCAACTTAGAAATTTAGAAAGCACCCATTTCAACATAAAAAGCAAAACTAACATGGTCTGCTGAATTTGGTTTAGAGTGAAGGACTCGGGTTTGATCTTGGGCGAGAAAATGTAATGTTGGCAAGTAATTAACATAGAACTGGCATAAGATATCTGCTCATTAGTTAACATTTTAATATTCCAGGTGCTAGGCTAAAAACAATAAATACACAAAGAAATAAACTAAGGTACAGAAAGAAAAGGAAAGAAGAAAATAATAAAGAAGAAATGGAGAGAAAGACGGCAGAAAGGAAGGAGGCAGAGAGATATAAAAAAGAAAAAAAGAGGAAAACATGGGAACCCTCTAGGGTCCCCTTCTGTCTTTCTCTCAGACAGAAGCTTTGTTTCTCTCAATAAATATATTCTACTCTTCAAAAAAAAAAAAAGAGTGAAACAAGAAACAGGAAAGCAACAAAAGTGATTTAATTTGCTGCCACACAAAATATGTATACATTCATGATTGAAAACTACATTGTACAGATTAACAATTTGAATATAAATGAATTTAAGTTTATATAATGTAACATGGACATCCAGAACTATAGGTAACTATCATGTATCTAGTATTTACAGTAGCACTTTTAAAAAGCTTTTACCAATAAAACTAAAGGTAAAGTCATTGTAGGACAGTAAGCAGAATTCCTCAGGTCAAGGAATATGTAGTTTTTCATAAAGGCAAGTAAATCTAGTAACAGAATGTGTATTCAGCATTTCGGTTCAATTTTGGAACATATATATCATATCTCAAGTCATTTTATGAAAAATTTCTCCCATAGATTTGGATTTTGATTCAATTCTGTCTTCTCATACATATCTACTCAGCAGTAGATTTGTGTCAAAGAAGAACATGCTTGGATGTGAACTATGTCATTAGATAATTACCTTGGATTCAGTCTAGTAAAATAAATAGCATTCTAAACTACTTTAGAACTATGCAGTGAACGCAAAACTTTCTGAATTTCTACAGAAGAGGTAAATCCAAGGTTTGGAAAAACAGTTATGGAAAACATTTACCACTAATATTTTTCCTGAAAATATTCATGTTTCATATCTGTATACACTGTGTTTCTGATGGGCAAATTCTGGACCTGATTTTCTACATTGGGATGCTTGCCCTGAAATAACAGGCTGAGCACACATGCACATTGAAAAGAAAATTTATTTTAAATTTCAAACTTAGTTTAATGCTAAGATTTTATTTTTGCTCTTGGGATGTGTTTATCTGCTCACTGTAACTGAACATTCGATGTGTGTGACTATTCTAGAATTTCCTGGTTCATCTCTTTCTCTCTGGATCCCATTAGAGTGTCATGTACTAAATGGAAGAAACAAACCAGTCTGCAGTGTCTCAGTTTGTTCTTCAGGGCCTTTGTAAAGCAAAGGAGCTTCAGGGCTTTCTCTCAGTGCCATTTTCTGTACTGTACCTCATGACTGTTGTGGGAAACCTCTTTGTCATCCTCCTAATCATCATGGACTGCCATCTCCATTCCCCCATGTACTTTCTGCTAGAAAACCTCTCATTTGTTGATTTCTGCCTTTCTTCTGTAATGACCCCAAAACTGATCACAGATCTCTGTGAAGATGACAAGACCATTTCCTTTGGGGGCTGCATGAGCAGATCCTCTGCGTGCATTTCCTTGGTGGGAGTGAAATGGTACTTCTTGTGACAATGGCCTATGACCGTTATGTGGCTATCTGCAAGCCACTCCACTACTCCAGCATTATGGACAGACAAAAGTGCATCAGGCTAGTTTTGATATCATGGATCATTGGTTTTGTACATGCAATGGATCAAGTGCTTATGATCCTGGAGCTGCCCTTCTGTGGGCCAAGAATAGTGGACAGCTTTTTCTGTGATATTCCATTGGTGCTGAAGTTAGCTTGTATGGACACTGAGATGTTGCAGTTCATTATAAATGCAGACAGTGGTGTTTTGGCAACAACTTGTTTCATTCTCCTGCTTATCTCCTACACTTACATTCTATTAACTGTCTGCCTTCACTCTAAAGACGGTGCACCCAAGGTATTGTCTACCTGTACCTCCCATATCATAGTCGTAGTGTTGTTCTTTGGGCCTTGTAATTTCATCTATCTATGGCCAGTCAATATTACATGGGTGGACAAGTTTCTTGCTGTCTTTTATACAGTAATCACACCTGTTCTGAATCCAGCAATTTATACACTAAGAAATAAAGAGATTAGGAATGACATAAAGAAACTAATGAGATACCATATGAACTCAAGGCATATTCATTAGCAATTTCATGTAACCAAAACTCTGTGTACCCCCCATGTTGACACATTTTGACCTCTAAATTATGACTCATATCCCTAAGTAGTCACAGAAGTATGATCCATTTCTTCCATTACAAAAATAAATGTTAAACTTAATGCCTAGAATCTTATGATTTGAGGATAATAATAACTCAGTGAAAGTCCCTTTGTATATGTTCAAGAATTATAAGATGCCAACAATAATGATACTTATAGAACTAATCATTCCCACAATTTGTTAAACACTATCTAGATTCTCAACACTGCACAAGGTATTTTACCTAGTGTATTACTCACAAAATCATTTTAAAATAGAGCTTATTCACATTTCTACAACTACAACATGATGCATACTTTAAATTCTAACCTAGTTAAAAAGGAATTGTAGGTGTTTTAGTGGTGTGCATACACTTAGAAAGCAAAATGATAAGTGAATCAAAATGATAACACTATTTCCCTTGTCCTCTGTGACGTAATATCTCTTAAGTTTTGAAGTTTTCTTTGTTCATATAAATGTGATGTTTTCCATGACTATTTTCCTTCAAATAGATTTCAATTCTTTGAAAATTTATTTATTCTATTGGTTAATTTTTTATGGTTGAATTAGTTTCCTGGAAGAAATAACATAAATCAGCTCTTACTATGAAGAAGAAAAAAGCATACACACATTGTTTCTAAGCAAAAGAAATGTAGACAGTTTTTAGAGATGGAAGAGGGGATCTAGGTATAAAGGAATGGGTAACAAAGGGGTTGAAAATGATCCAGATATGTTACATGCATGCACTGATTTCCAAAAAGGAACATCACTACGACATATTGAAAACACACACTAGAGAGAAAAGAGAAATTCAAACTAATGAAAGAATTTTAAAGAGAAGCCACCAATGTCAATGTAACTACCAGGTAATTCTCTACATAATTCAGAGAGTTTTGTGGTTCTATGTACTCACAAATTGTTTCTTAAGGAAACTCTTACCTAAAAACAGCCACCCACTTCACACAAATACACAAACACACAAATATGAAAATCGGTTTTAATATGTATATACACATATAGAGAAAAATAGAGAGAGATAGAAATGTGTATAATTTTTTTTTAATTTTGAGAATGGTTATAATGGACAGAGCCAAATATTTCCACATTATGTAGCTTCTTCAAATATGATAGCTTGGTAATACCACGTAGTCTATATCCTTTGATGATGTGTTCCACCTGCTAGATAAAATTATATGCATACATCTTTACTATACCTTGAAAGACTTCCAAGCTGTGAGATGGGGACTCATGCTTACCATAAAGCCTTATATACTCTTATCAAGTCTCATACTAGGGAGACTATATGGTATTTACACTTGTGAGTTTGGTTTATTTCGCTTAAGAGAATGGTGTCAAGTCATGTCCATTTATTTATAAATATCTCGATGTGATCATTCTTTATAGCCGAGTAGTACTCCATTGTATAAAAATGCCACAACTTTTTTATCCACTCCTCAGTTGATGGGCACTTAGGTTGTTTCCAAGATCTGGCTATTACAAATTGTGCTGCTATAAACATGGGTGCACATAAATCACTGTGGTACGATGTTTTCAGTTCTTCTGGAAATATGCCTAGAAGCAGAATAGCTGGGTCAAGTGGGACTTCCAAACCCAGCTTTTTGAGGAATCTCCAGATGGACCTCCACAGTGGTTGCACCAGTCTACACTTCCACCAACAGTGCAGAAGAGTTCCTTTTTCCCCAAGCCTCTCCAACACTTGTTGTTGGTAGTGTTTTCTAACTTGGCCATTCTTTCTGGAGTGAGATGGAATCTCAGTGTGGTTTTAATTTGCATTTCTCTCATGACTAATGATGATGAACATTTTTTCATGTATTTATTTGCCATTCGTGTTTCTTCATCTGAGAAATGTGTATTCATTTCAGACGCCCATTTTTGGATTGGGTCTTTGAATTTCGAGAGTCTGATTTGTTTTAATTCTTTATAAGTTCTAGACAGAAGTCCTTTGTCTGAGGTGCTGTCCATGAAGATTTTTTCCCAATATGTGGGTTTTCTTTTCACTCTGCTGGAAACCTCTTTTGACATGCAGAAACTCTTTGATAAGATGTGGTCCCAGTTATTGATTCTGGGAAGTACTTCCCATGTACTTTGGTTCTTGTTCATGAATTCTCTTCCTACCCTTATATCTTTGAGGTTTTTACCTACATTGTCTTCCAGTAGTTTTAGTGTTTCTGTTTTAATATTTAAATCTTTGATCCATTTAGATTTTAGTTTAGTGTATGGTGATAGACATGGGTCTAGTTTTAGTCTTCTGCATATGGACAGCCAATTTTTCCAGCACCATTTGTTAAAGAGACTATCATTCTTCCAGTGAGCATGTTTGGCCCCTTTATCAAAGATAAGGTGGTTGAGAGAGTTTGGTTGTGGTTGTATCTTCCAATCTATTCCACTGATCCTCGGGGCTGTTTCTATTCCAGTACCATACTGACTTTAGCACTGTAGCTTTGTAGTATAATTTCAAGTCGGGGACTGTGATGCTTCCTGCTTTGCCTTTGTTGCTTAGAATTGCCTTTGCTATTCCAGGTCTCTTCTGGTTCCAGATGAATTTTAGGAGTGATTTCTCTAAATCTATGAGGTTTGTTAGTGGCATTTTCATTGGGATGGCATTGAATCTGTATAGTAATTTTGGGAGAATGGCTATTTTTACAATGTTTGTTCTTCCTATACATGAACAGGGGATGTCTTTCCATTTTCTGAGGTCGTCTTCGATTTCCCTTTTCAGGATATTATAATTTTCACTGTATAGCTCTTTTACTTCTTTTGTGAGATTAATTCCTAAGTATTTCATTTTTTTGGATGCTAGTGTAAAGGGTGTAGTTTCTCTTATTGCTCTAACAGTGCTTTTGTGGTTAGTGTATAGAAGTGTTATTGATTTTTGTGTATTGACTTTGTATCCAGCTACCTCGCTGAATTTATTTATTATATAAAGGAGTCTTTCAGTAGAGTTTTGGGGGTCTTCTATGTAAAGTATCATGTCATCTGCAAATAATGATAATTTAACTTCCTCTTTTCCTAACTTTATTCCTTTTATTTCTCTTTCCTGTCTTATTGCTCTGGCTAGTATTTCCAGTACTATGTTGAATAGCAGTGGTGATAATGGATATCCTTGTGTTGTGCCTGATTTTAAGGTAAAGGCTTTCAGTTTTTGACCATTTAATATGATGCTGGCTTAAGGTTTGTCATAGATGGCCTTTACCATACTGAGATAAAGACCTTCTATTCCAATTCTCTGTAAGGTTCTTATCATGAATGAGTGTTGGACTTTATCAAAAGCTTTTTCTGCATCTATAGAGATGATCATGTGGTTCTTCCTTTTGGCTCTATTGATATGGTGGATTACACTTATTGTTTTGTGTATGTTGAACCATCCCTGCATTCCTGGGATGAATCCTACTTGGTCACGGTGTATAATCTTCATGATGATTTGCTGCATCCTGTTTGCCAATATTTTATTGAGAATTTTTGCATCTATGCTCATTAGGGAGATTGGCCTATAGTTCTCTTTTTTAGTTGAGTCTTTCTCTGGTTTTGGTACTAGAGTGATATTGGCTTCCAGGAATGACTTAGGAAGAATTGTTTCCCTTTCAGTTTCATTGAAGAGCTTCAGGAGTGTTGGAATTAAGTCTTCTTTGTATTTTTTTAGAATTCTGCAGTGAAACCATCTGGGCCTGAACTCTTCTTTGGAGGCAAGGACTTAATTACATTTGTATTTCAGTAATAGAAATTGGGTTATTCAGCAGTTTTACATCTTCCTGATCCAGCTTTGGTAGTTCATATGTATCTAGGAATTTGTCTATTTCTTCAGTGTTATCGAACCTATGGGAGTAGAGGTTTTCAAAGTAGGTGTTGATGATCTTCTGTTTTTCCACTGAGTCTGTAGTAATTTCACCTTTTTCATTTCTTATTGCATGAAATTGAGTTTTTTCTTTCCTTTTTTTAATAAGGTTGGCCAGGGGCTTATCAATTTTATTTATTCTTTCAAAGAACCAACTCTTTGCTTCATTGATCCTTTGTACTGTTTTCTTAGTCTTTATTGCATTAATTTCTGCTCTAATCTTTATAATTTCCTCCCTTCTTTTCGCTTTGGGCTTGGCTTGCTCTTCTTTTTCTAGATGTTTGAGTTGTAGCATCAGGTTGTTTATTTGTGTTCGTTCTGTCTTTCTGCTGTGGGAACACAATGCAATAAATTTTTCTCTGAGGACTGCTTTCATGGCATCCCACAAAATCCGGTAAGTTGTGTCTGTATTTTCATTTACTTGTACATATTGTTTAATTTCTTCTTTAATTTCCTCTGTGACCCACTGACTGCTCAAGAGTGTATTATTCAGTTTCCACATGTTGGAGGTTTTTTGCAATTTCTTTTATCATTAATTTCTAGATTCACAGCACTATGATCCAATAACATGCATGGGATAATTTCAATTGTTTTGCATTTACTTAAACATGTTCTGTGGGCTAGTATATGGTCTTTTTTATAGAATGTCCCATGTACTGCTGAGAAGAAGGTGTATTCTGATGTTGTTGGATGGAACACTCTGTATACATGTATCAACTCCATTTGTTCACAGGTGTATTTCAGTTCTGTTGTGTCTTTGCTGATTTTCTGTCTAGTTGATCTGTCCTTTTGCGTCAATGGTGTGTTAAAGACTCCTGTTATAATTGTATTATTGCTTATTTGATGTTTCATTTCTGTTCATATTTGCTTTATATAGCTGGGTGCTCTGGAATTTGGTGCATATATATTTAAGATTGTTATCTCTTCCTCTTGAAGTTTTCCCCTAACTAGTATGTAGTGACCTTCTTTATCTCTTTCGATCATTCTTGGTTTGAAATTCACATTGTCTGCAAACAGGATTGCTACTCCTGCTTTTTTTTCATTTCTTGTTGCATGAAGTATTGTTTTCCATCCCTTGACTTTCAGTCTATGAGTGTCCTTTTCAGTTAGATGGGTTTCTTGTAGACGGCATATGGTTGGATGTTGTTTCTTGATACATTCTGCCAATCTGTTTCTTTTGATTGGTGAGTTGAGGTCATTTACATTAATGGTTGTAACTGTTATATATTGGTTTACTGTTGACATGTTATCTTTCTGCTGTTGTGTCTTTAGCTTTCCATTCTGTTTAATTGTCTGCCTTGCTGGTGGTTTTATCCCTTGTGTATCTAGAATGCCTTTCAGTATTCTTTGTAGTGTTGTTTTGGTGTTCATGAAGTTCTTCAGCTGTTCTTTGCCATGGAAGTATCTTATTTCTCCATCCATTTTGAAGGACAGTTTTGCAGGGTATGTCAGTCTGGGTTGGAAGTGGTTTTCCTTTAGGATCTGAAATACTTCACTCTATGCTCTTCTTGATTTCATTGTTTGTGTTGA
>PVJX010009685.1:14439-41220 GCA_004027295.1 Dolichotis patagonum | reverse complement strand
ATGGTGATTATTATGTGTCTGGGTGTAGTTTTATTTTGGTTTTGGCTGTTTGGAGTTCTATGTGCTTCACTTATCCAGATGTCTGTTTCTCTTCTCATGTTTGGGAAGTTTTCAGCTATTACTTCTGTAAATATCCTCTTGATTTCATTTGGGCTGTCCCCCTCTTTTTCATTTATCCCTATTAATCTTATGTTATTTTTCTTTGCATCATCTTGCAGGTGTTGAATTGTTATTTCTTGATTATTTGTTATTTTTAAAAGATCTTGTCTTTCCTGTTCACTTGCTGCAATCTTATCTTTGAGGTCTGAAATTCTATCTTCACTTTCATTGAGGCAGTTTTTACAGCCTCAATAGAATTTTTGATTTCCTATATATCTCTTTGAATCTGCTTTATTTATTCTGTTTGTTTCTTTTATTGTTCATTCAGGGATTCTATCTGTTTGCTTTCTTCCTCTGATTTTTTAGCTGTGTTTTCACTAGATGCGTTCACTGTTTCTTTCACTATTTTTATCAATTCTTCTTTTACTTGGGCAAGTATTTCTGATTTGAATTTCTCTATAGCTTTCCCTATTTGCATATTTATTTCATTTGATGTCATTTCAGATATTTCAGGTGTATGGCTTCTTTTTTCTTCTATGTACATTTCTTCTAAGCTTTCTGGGTAGGGCCAGAGCTTTAAGCCTGCCTTTTGGTCTTTCCTTTTGTCATTTTTCTATATTTCTTTGCTTTGAGTGGTGTTCCAAAGCTTTCTCTGCATGTGTGGTGAATTACCTCTTACACCCTGGAGGGGCAGTGGTGCCCCCATGGGCTTTTGGCTTCCTCACAGGATCCTAACTTCCCTCTGTGGGCTCCTGGCTCCCTAAATTGTAAGGTGAATGCTGGGTGTGGTCAACCCAGAGCCTGTGGAATCTAAGGCAGGCCAGTCCACCGTACTTTGTCCCAGGCAGGTCTCCAGGAGGTTCCCTGTGAGGGAAGGGTGGGCCTACAGGTCCCAAAGAATCAGGTCAAAATGCTGGTTTCTGCAAAGTTCCCGCTCCCAAACAGACCTGGTCAAGATGCCAGTCTCCGCAAAATTCCCAATCCAAACAGCCCAGACCTCTCTGTGTGTCCGGGAGGTTCCTGGTCCCAAAGAGTCAGGCCATGATGCTGGTCTCTGGGAGATTTCCTGGGGGTGAAATGCGGGGCTATGGGCCCAAACAGACCTGGCCCAGATGCCGGTCTCCGGGAAGTTCCCTGCGGATGTAGGGCAGGCCTACCAGTGCCAAACAGTCGCGCCGAGATGCAGGTCTCTGCAGACTTTCAATCCAAACAGCCCGGGCCACTCTGTGGTCCTAGAGGTTCTGGGCGCAAAGAGCCATTTGTCATTTTTTAATGTGTCTTTTATTTTGGGGTGAATAATTTTTTGAGTTCTTCATATGTTGTTGATGTTAGTTCTTTGTGGAATATCTGTCAAAAATTTTTCACATTCTGTAATTGTCTTTTCACTCTGTTGGCTGTTAATTTTGCTGTGTGGAAGCTTTTTAATTTGATATCTTATTTCATGATCATAATGTTACTTCTTATTCCACTGGTGCTCTGTCCAGAAATTCCTTGCCCATACTTATGTCTTTAAGAGGTATTTTATTTTATCTTTCAGTAGATTAAGTGTTCTGTTTTAAAGTTTAGATATTTGATCCATTTTTATTTTAGTTTAACACATGATCAGTTATGTTTCTAGACTCGATTTTCTGCATATGGATATCCAATTTTCCAGCATCATTTATTCAAGAGGTGATCTTTCCTCCAGTGTACAGTATTTGCTTTTTTGTCAAACAGCAAATACTGGTATTGCCTGGGGTTATTTCTGGTTCCTCTGTTATCTTCTATTAATTCACATTGTCTGTTTTGATATGAGTACCATGCTGTTTTAATCACTATGGTTTTACAGAATAACTTTTAATCTGGGATTGTGGAAAAGGAAGAAAGAAAAAGAAAAAAATTATGTGTATAAAAGATAGTTAAGATAGTTATACAACTAGTTTCCATTAGTTCATTGAAAAGAAAGTTTTGTTTTAATATTATTTGGACAAGATGTCATACTTATATCTTGTACTCTTAATAACTACTATGAAGACAACAGTAGTGAGTATCAAACTATTTTAACTGTCTTACTAACCTGTTTTGAAACTTGGTTTCATTGTTATGTCTATCTTTTTTCTTTTATTTTCTTTAAAAAAAACTAAATTACTAAGGGAAAAACCTCTACAATGAAAATTACATAAAACTTAAAAAGGAAATCAAGGTGGATATCAAGAAATGGAAAATTATTCCATATACATAGATAGAACCAAAATCATCAAAATGATTAGACTTCAAAAACAAATACACAGATTTAATGAAATTTCTATCAAATTTCTCAGAGACCTAGGGGAAAAATGCTAAATTTATATGCAATCAATTTAGGGAAGAAATGGAAATAAAGTATTCATAAATAAAAAGAAAGGGAGGTTGAAAGGAGGGGAGAGGATTTGAAAAAAAGAAGAATCAAGATATATTGTATACAAGTGCAAATTTTCTGTGATGAATGTGATCATTATTTATATCTGAAATGCACCAATAAATTTAATTAAATATACAATAGCACAAAACAATCTTGAATAACAAAAGAAAAAATGATTGAATCATGATCCTAGATGTCTGATATCTTTTTAGGGATTTTATATCTCTAATAACTCTGTCATTAAATTTTACTCAGTTGAGTAAAATTGCTGTTCATTTCCTGTTTGAACTTACCTAATTTCATCATCCCTTCTGTAAACCTTTGGTAAGTTTCTGCTACCTAGTGTTTGCTTTCTTCTCCTTTTTTGACCTGCCTTGTTCTGCTTTGAAGAATTTGGGAGACTTCAGGGGGTCTTCTTTCACCATGCTTCAGCATGCTTTCTGATAGATAGATACAGATAGATGATAGATAGATAGAGATAGATAGATAGATATAGATGATAGATAGATAAACAGATACCTTCTTTTCTTTCAACTTTTTTGGGAACGTTGGGTGTTACAGGTTGAGGTAAAGAAAAATGAAGAAAATCTATGGCTTGTATGGATATTATAGTAACCTTAGTTTCTTACTAAGAAAGAGAGATTTGAAGGGGAGATAGTAATACATGAGAAAAAAAGTTGGATTTGGGGCCTGTTTTTATTGCAGTACTTTAGTTAAGTGGAAGTGTTAGTATTGAGAGTTTTAAGAGGATATTTGTAGGGCCAGGGACTATATATGGGGAGGAAATTTTTATTGAGTAAAGTTATGTGCCTGAGAGTAGAGGAGACAATAGAATAGGTAAGATATGGAAGAGTCAAAGGCTTTAGATGTGGAGGATCACAGATAAATATGAAAGATAAAAGTGACTGTGGGGGAGATAAATATGGGAAATGAAAAACTTAGGAGTATTAATGTATTTATTTTGAAAAAATGAAAAAACTACAATAATGATATTGCTGTTGGGATATGAAGTGAAGAAATTAGGCAATTGAGACTAGGAAGAGAAATTAGACACCTATTAAATCAGAGCTAATGAGTGAAAAAATACACAAAAGCAGAAACCTAATGAACTCAAAAATCATTTGAAAATGACATAGCTCCACATTTCCATGTAAACCAAAAATGAAACAAAAATTCAAACCTCTAAGATATCTGATGGTAAAAGTTTAAATATTCCAACTATATAGTGCATGCAGCTTCTTTGCCAGCGAGTGTGAATGAATGCTCACATTGCAATAACTGAACTACTGAAGATAACTCAAGATTTAGGACTTCTTTCCACTAGATTTCCAGCATGTTTGCAAAGTTTGATATAGTCTGAGATTTTGGATTAGGAACACTTTCTATCTCTCTCCCTGGGTGCAATAGTGGAGTTAGCAAACAAATTCACTGACATGAAATTGTCCACTGACTCCAATGTATTCCTATGTAATCAAATTATCTACAGTAGTAGCAAGCTAATAAGCTACATGGATATCTACTAGGGTAAGTTAAGAAATAACACACCATAAGACCAAATTTTGTATTTCCCTTAAGCCTAGAGAAGAAATCCAGTTATACTGTATCATAATAGCTGAAGTATTAATCCTCAGCTAATATGCATTAAATGTGATAGCGGTGTCTCTTCTAATGGTAAAAAAGAAAGCATTCAACAATAATTTTATACAATCAATTATCTAATGCCCAGTGTGCTAAGGATTACATAATGCCAGAGAGGGAGAAAAAAGAAAACAAGAGTTTCATTTTTGTCTTTGCTTTTTGTATATCGTAAGTCTTCTGCTATACAACATAAGAAGGAGAAAATAAGAGCAGGTAAAGAATCATAACTGTGGTAGGGATATGTTACATTACTTAGGTGGGGTACAAAAATCACTGGTGAAAGGGGATGAGAAGAAACTAAATGAGAAATTTAAATATTAGAGAAAAACTTAAAGGAAGACCAAGGAAGGAAAAGAGGGAAGAAGACAGGAAAGAAAAATAAAGAATAAGAAACAACAGAAAAAAGTCAGCTAAAGGATACAGTAAAAAGTAGAAGGAACAAGAAAGGACATGAAAGAAGTCCCTTACCCTCTGTTAACCAGATCAGAAGAAAAAGGCAAAAGAAAGACACACACACACACACACACACACACACACACACATGCACGTGCACACACACACAAAGAAAAAAGGTGGATATAGAGGAATAAAAATAAAGGTTAAGTGAGCAGAAGAAGGAAAACAGAAGAAAAAGTTTATTCTATTGTTTTGGATATGTGGCTCTTCTCCACAGGCCCAGGATTAAGAAGTAGAGCTAAACCCAAGACTTCTCTCTGTTCACCCCAGAAGTCTAAGGTTGTCATCCACCTACAGAACTGTGCTAGATGCAGACATCCACATACAGTGATAACAAGGTGCCCAGGTGACCTTTCAACCCCGTATACTTGGGCTGGACCTGGCCTCTGACTGCAGGTGCTAGGTCTGTGTTTACCAGTGTCTGCTGGCTGTCTCCCACAGCTCTCCTTCCCTCAGCCATTCTGGAAACTTGAAGTTGTGGAGCGTGACTTGGCACCAACAGGCTGCTCTGGGAGCCTGCTCCAAACACTGAGTCCTTCTCCACAATGGCGTCCATACCAGCCCTTCCTCCATGATTCTGATGGCAGATACTGCACCAAGGCCACTCACCAGCAGTTGACTGGAAAGCCACTCGGGAGACAGTATCCCACATTTTCCTCGTAATTTCCAACTGCCACTTATTCTCTGCCCCACTGTGTTTCTCTGTGAGTGAAGTTTTTAATTTCACATTGTCTCCCAGATGGCAGCTGGACACTTGTTCTCAGCCACAGTTTACAGAGGTCCCCTTCTTTTCTCTGCAATGTGCTCTCTTTCTTCTGCATCTTTTAATCTTTTAACTTTCTCTTTTGTCAGTAACTTCTTCTCACTTTGTTTTTTGTTTGTTTATTTATTTGTCTTTCTTTTTAATTGTATGGGGTTTTTTTATTTTTCAAATTTAATTAAGTTTATTTTTACAATTTAGGTATATGCAATGATCACATTTAACAATGATCACATTTAACATGTGTCTGTCTTTTTTCTTCTCATTCCCCTCCTTTCACTTTACTCTCTCTCCAAACTATCATTTTCTAGACTCTACACACTTTGTTTTGGAGAAACAGAGTTGAAAACACTCAATATGCCACCATTTTTTCTCTCCTAGAACATTTTTATTAATTAAGCAAATTAACTTTGAAAATAAAGCATTCATTTTCCTAATTTTTACTATCTCTTAGCTCAAAAACTACCACACATAATCATCTTTGTCTTCCTAGGACTCTGCAAATCACGTTTCCTCTCTGGGTCCCTTTCATACTCTGACAATAGAGTGTGCAACAGAAAGACTATAAAATTGGAGAGATTTATTCCTCTGGGTTTGCTCATTGTGGGCTTTCTTTCTACCTGCCCTGTCTGCCTAGTAAGTCAATGTTTCATGCCTTTGACAGAAACAGGATCAAAGCTGCAGTTTTCCAACATCCACACCACATTCTCTTAGATATATGAACCCTTGTGTGCTGGCACCTCATATCAAAATCCTTAGTCTTCAGGCTAGGCTATCATGGCTCTTATTTAAGAGAAACAAATACTAAATTAAAACAATCTGGGCAGATATTAGAGAAGTGTAAGGTCAGTTCTAATCTCTTGCCCCAGTTACAGAGCATGGCAGGAAATTAAAGAAAGAACAGGAGACAAAATTAGATTGGCATAGCCAAGGATCTGGGAGGACCAGTTACTCCCTGGGAACTAAAGGTAATGAGGTATCCAGACTATTGCTATTTATTCATTACATCTGAGACAAGGACAATGGGTGAAGGGCAATGGATGTTTCCAGAAGCAGTAATAGTGGCTATAGTGGCCTAAGAAAATCAAAATATTCTTGCAAGGACAAGGACAAGAATGAGAGAGGGGGCAATAAGGAAACTGCAACTTCCCTTCTTCTTCAGCAGGTCTTATCTTGCCCTGTTAGCACCACAGCAGGCATTAGCCATGTGGCTTCCAGCTGTAGTTGAAAAAAAACAAAAAACAGAGTGTTTCTGTGTTCCAATATGGCCCAAAAGGGCAGGTCAAGGACAAGCTTGAACATCCCCTAGACTCAATTTGTAATATGTGCTCTCCAACAAAAGAGGTCTTGGTTTAGTTCTACAGGAACTCTTTCCTAAATCACTAAATTTCACTTGATCTGAAACAAAAGACTAAGAATGGACAATAATTGAATGCTTTATCTCAAAGTATCAGGACAAAACAAGGTTTTCATCCTTAGCAACTTTTATTCAATATAGGGATACATGACCCAACTAGAGTAATTAATCAAGAGAAAAGTATCCAAACTGACAAAGAAAGTCAAATTGTCACTGCAAATGAAAACCCTGAAATCTAAAAACAAAACAAAACAACCATTATTAGAATTAACAAATGAATTCATTAAAGTTGGAGGATGCAAAATTAAGGCACAAAAATAAGTAGCTTTATTTGATACCAGAACAATTTTTCTGAAACAGAAATTTAAAAAGCAATCATATTTATAATACCTAAAAAGCATAAAATTTCAAGTAATAAATTTAACCAGGATTTAAAAGATCTTTACAATAAAAATTATAAAATACTTAAGACAAAAACTAAGGCTATATTAAGTATGGAAAGATATGATCGTAGATTGGAAAAATCAATGTTAAAATATTCATCCTATCCAAAGCATTATTCTTTTTTTTTCATTTTTATTTATTTATTTTTTGAGGGGTACTGGGAATCAAATTCAGGACCTTGTACTTGCCAGGCAGGTACTGTATCACTGAGCTACATCCTCAGCCCTCCAATGCATTCTTATCAAAGATAACAACAACAACAACAACAAAGATAACAACAGCATCCCTCAGAGAACTAGAAAAAAATACTAAAATTTATTCAAACTTTAAAATGTTCAAATAGTCAAAGCCCTCTTGAACAAAAATAACAAAGCCTATATAATATAATTTTAGAATTCAAAAGACACTACAAAGTTGTAGTAGTCTAAACAGTGTGATGTTGTCTTTAATGCAAACATCCATTATAATAATGGAACAGAGAGAGTAGAAACCACAGGAATAAACCCATGCATCTATAGGAAGCTGATTTTTAAAAACCATGTTAAGAACACACATTGCAGAAAGGCTATTCTTTTCATCAGTTGGTGCAGAGACCACTAGATGACCAGAGGCAGACCTCATCTCTCACTAGTCACAAAAACCAACCTATAATGGACAAAAGACTTAAATGCAAGACATAAAACTATGTAACTACTAGAAGAAAACATAAGAAAATGCTTCAGGACATGGAAACTAGTGAGGATTCTTCAGAGTAGGTTCCAAAAGCCAGGAATCAATCACAAAAACAGACAAATGGGATTATATCAAACTAAAAAGCATCTACACAGCAAAAGAAAAATTATTAAATAGGGGAAACATTTGCAAGTTACACACTTGACAAAACTTTTATGCAAAATATATAAGGAACTCAGTAATGAATAATAAAAATAACAATAACAAAATTAAAATTGACAATACAACTTAATAGATTTTTATCAAAAGAAGAGGCACAAATGGCTAACAGGCGTATGAAAGAATGCTCAGCCTACTAACTGTTAGGGAAATGCAACTCAAAACCACAAGGAGAAATTATTTCATCCCAGTAGGGATGACTACAATGTAAAAGATAACAAGTGCTCTCCAGGAACAGGAAAAGCAACCCTTAAATACTGTAAGTATGACTATAATTTAGTATAGCTATTATGCAAAGCACTAATGTGCTTCCTCAAAAAATTAAAGAGAAAAACCATATGATCCACCAACAGGTGTATGCCCAAATGAAATTAAATCTATATTCCAAAGAGACACCCACATTCCCATGTTTAATGGTACAGTATTCACAATAAAACAAGAAATCAAAACAGCCTAAGTATGCATCAACTGATGAGTAGATTAAAAAACCATAGTACAAAGTATAATGGAACATAATTTAATCATGAAAAAGTATTTACTTAGTTTTTAGTTTTCTAGAACAGGGAAGAAAATGAAGATCACTATGTTAAGTGAAATATGCCAGAGATAGAAAGACAAGTGCCAAATTATTTCACTCATACATAGAATCCAAAAAGCTTGATCTCATAGAAGTCCAGAATAGAATGGTGTTTACAAGAGACTGGGGACAGAATAGTGGGAGAGTAAGGGAGAGATGCAGAAGAAAACTGTATGGATCATGAGTACATGAAGGAGGTTTTATTCTTAGTCACTGTCAATTTGACACAATTCCAATGTCATAAAGCAGGAAATAATAAATGTATACAATGAACTATCATTTATCAATCAAAACAAAACTAATAATATACATGACATGGATGAATCTCAAGTGCAAGTGAAGAAATCTACTTAACACGGGACACAGTGTATGACATTACAAATGCAAATCAAAACCATCCCATGGTGGTGCCTTTCACTGTGAACGTAACTTCTTTCAAAATGAAAATGGGTATCAGGTTGCAAGAGGAACCTCTTTTACATTTTTGTATAAATGCAAATTCATACAATCATAGTACATGACATTATAGGGTATTCTAAAAATTAAAAACTGAACTACTCTCGCTTGCATAATTAATAAAAAATTAAACACACTTCTTAGAGCTTTGCTCCCATGTTCATTGCAGCAATATTCCCAATAGCCATGCTATGAACAAACCTATGTTTTCATAGTGGATCAGATAGTAAACAAAATATACTATATACATACATGTCATATATACACTCTGAAACATTATTCAGCTTTCATATTTGTTTATTTATTATTTTTGGAACCAGGAATTGAATTTGGAGCTTCTCAGTTGCCAAGCAAGTGCCATGCCACTGAGTTGTATCCCTGACCTTATTCAGCTTTTAAAATGGAGGATATAGTTCCATGTGTGAAACATGGATGAGAATTATCACACTAAATAATGTAAGGCAGACACACAAATAAAAATAATGAATAATGTTGCTTGTATGCAGAAACATCAGAAAATACATTGACTGAATAGAGTAAAACTGTGGTTGCTAGGAGGAGAATCGGTGAAGAAATAGGGAGACGTCAAAGTTTACAAGATTATAGCAGGACATGAATAAATCTATGAAACTAATGACCTGGTTAGACTAGAGTTGTTAATATCATATCTGGCACTGAAATTTTGCTAAGATAAGATGTTAGGTGCTCCTAATATTGTATGCATGTGCGCGCACACACACACACACACACACACACACACACACGTGAATATGTTCATACAAAGTGCCTAAGTAAAGTGATGGATATGCCAATTTGTTGGATGATAGAAAACACTATGTATAGGTACATTAAAACATCACATTCTGCACCTGTCTACAAATATACTTAAATACAAAAAACAAAGCTGTAGGGACAAATTAGCATGTTAGAGATTGCTTAAGTCAGCAATTCAGTGTATAGCCGACTACAAAGAAATACAGGAAAATTTGGGGTGAAATCATATATCTATGATAGGAGTGTTTTCCAAAGTGTGTGTGTGTAATGGCAGAACTATTAACTTAAGAACTTTAATTATATTACATGTAATTTTTGCCATGCTAAAATTAAAAAACATTAAGTAAAACATTAGAAAACAGTTGTAAAATGAAAGGAACTGCATCACTAAAGTTTTCATTGTTTTTCAGGATTCACAAGAATCACATACTCCCTTCAGCTCTGCCCCTTAACACAGCTTCTTTCCCCAGATGATGCCCCTCACAAGTTCTTCACTGAATAGATATGTGGGGTGGAAGAGTCACCTATACTCTTTCACCCAGTTTACTCATCTAAAAATCAGTTTTAATGATCACAATTAAATGGTGCCATGCCAGAAAAATGGAGCAGCTCAGCAAGTAAACTTTTCTTGGAATTTTAGTTCTCTCACAGAGATGATCATGGGCTCTAGGCCTCAGATCCTGATAATGTATTGTAAAACAAACTCAAAAATGCTTTAAGACCTCAAAATAGGAAAGGTAAAGAAAAGACTGTGAAATAAACAGTTAATGGGGCCAGGGATTTAGCTTAGCAGCATAAGCAAGTGTGAGGCTGTGAGTTTGATTCCTGGTACCAAAAACCAAAAGAAAACAAACAAATAGAAATGATTAATGATGGAAGATAGGGGCAGGCAACAAAATGGACAAGAAAAAAATAGAAAAATGGACAAGAAAAGTAGGGTTTAGTCAAACACTTCATATCTAATTAATTAGAGACAGCACACAAAAGAAAGAAATTATGTAAAGTACTGTCTCTTTTTCCATGATGGCTATGTTCCAATATCCACAATAGATGACTGATACCACAGTAATAAATGCTCTATATATGAAAGTAAAAACTATATATGCATACTATGATAAAGTTTATCTTAAAAATAGGCACATTAAGAGTCACAACAAAAGAAAAATCATTGTGAAACTATATCATAATAATGAATGTGTACTCTCTCACCCACCTTTTTTCTATAGTCCACAGCTACAGTGGGGTAACTGAAACTGCACAATGTGAAAGTGTGGGTAAATGGGGACCTACAAATAGCAAAAGAAAGATTCATTCTATGTTTGCTAGATGTGACATCCAAGAGTGGATATGAATTAAATCAGCATGGTGCTGAGCATAGATGTTCCACCTGAAGAAAGTTGCCAGCATAAATAGAGATGTGGAGAAGGAGAACTGAGGCATTGTGGGTTTCTCTGTTTCTGTTTGAGCTGTTGGTTCTCCTGGAGAAGCTCTGGTCCTTACTTTGAGCATTGCATCCTGGCTCTGGAGGTGTAGATGTGCACTGTTTAATCTTCAGGACAAACATTACAGTGGCTTCCTGGCATGTACTCGACTGTCCTTATCATTGGAGGAGCTAGGGACCTCCATGTCGCTGAGGATGGCTGTGGATCTTTTCAAGAAAGCCCTGGTCTTTGTCCTGAGTTGACTTCTCAGCTCCAGCATAGAACCCTCAACCTACCAGCACAGCTCCTTCACCCCACTGGCATAGACTTTCTAGCTTCCCTCACTTTGAGTTTTCCCAGCCCAGATCCATAGAACGGGCTGGCATGAGTCTTTCTCATGAGCTCTAGACCTCCACTTGGACCTGAGGGAGGCACTGCCATGGGCTCTAGGTCTTCATCTGGAATTATGTAAGACATCACTGTGGGACTCAGGTTCTTGGCTGAATATTCTGTCTTTAGTGTTGTGAATAGATTTCCTGCACTTCCTTGTGTTAAACTCGGGTGACCACCATAAAATAATATTATAAATTCTGTGTAATGAATCTAATTGTTCTCCTCACAACCCCTGACTACAACAACTCCCTACAACAATTGACTGAGTTCTTGCTAGCCTATATAATTAGTTCTTACAAATTATAAAATGAAGTCTTACTTCCCAAGTGTATTCTAAGCATGTGTATTTTTATTTAACTCATCAACAAATCAATACAATTTACTTCTAATTAATTCATGTTTTGAGAAAAATCACAATGAAAACTTTTAAAATTTTGTACTGTATATTAATCAATATACAATAAATACAGAAAGAGTTAAATGCAGCCATAGTAATATATCAAGTGATATTACAATACATATTTGTTAAAAGAAAGTATGTATACCAATGATACAAGTATCTGTCTCAAAAACTTTCACCTAAAAATTGTGGAAGGAGGTAATGCAGGAAGTTAAAGCTATGTCTTTAATTGTAGAATTTCAATAATTAACAGAACTAAACTTGATTATTTCAGAAGGCTAACAAAATTGATAGTACATTATCAAGATTGATCAAAATATCAAGCCAAAAATATAAAAGTGAACTACAGTATAATGTACATTCCCTACAAGTAAGATTATAGTGTATGCAACCTTACAGTACTTTTTTTAAATTTAGATGAAATGAGAAAATTACCATTTCAAAACTAGTTACTAAAACAAGAACACTTTAATGACCAAATATTGATTGAACAAACTAACCTTGAGAATATAACATTTGCTTTCCTAATTTTTACCATCTCTTAGCTCAAAACTACATACCCATAATCATCTTTCTCATGCTAGGACTATAAAAACCACAGTACTTCTCAGATCTGTTTTGTGCTGTGAAAATAGAATGTGCAACAGAGAGACTGCAAGATTGGAGAAGAATGAGATTCACTCATCCATATTTGCTTGTTTTCTCTGTTTGGGATTTCTCTGTTTGCCTAGTATGGCAGTAAGTAGTTCATGCCTATGGGCAGAAACTAAATCAAGACTACCATTTTCTAATGGCCTCTTTACATTCCCTTAGAGGTATCAAAACTGGCATGCTGGTAACCAATATTCAAATTTCTTAGTCTTATTCTGTGGTGCCTCTCATCTGAATTTTGAGAAACAAGCTTTAGACAAAATGCACTTCTACAGAGAGCTCTGGGTTTCAGCATCATAATGTATCCTTTCCTAAATTGTAATATTTTATTTGATTCCAGTCAAAAAACTAAGAATAAAGAAAAGCTGAATATTATTTTGCAAGATCTAGAATAAGACAGAAAACCATCTTCACCATTTTCATGAAATATAATATTGCAAGTCTTAGGCAGAGCAATTAGGAGAAAGATAAATGGCATCTAAATTGGATAAGAGAAAGTCAAACTCTCACTGTTTGCAAATGATGTGCTTCTATGTACAGAAACCCCCAATGATTCCACCAAAAACTACTGAAACTAATGAATTAATTCAGTACATTTATAGGATTCAAAATTTATACCAAGCATTTCTTGATATAAATTGCTTATACCAAGCATTGCTTATACCAAGAATATTGATCTGAAATAGAAATCAAGCAAGCACATTTATAATAGCACAAACACATAAAACCAGGAAACACAAATAAAATCAACCAAGAATTAAAATGTTACAATAAAAATTATAAAACATTCATGAAAAAATTTGAACAGAATATATCAAAAAACTGAAAAAATTTGTGTTCATGGATTGAAAAAATCAATATTGTAAAAACATCCACAGCAATCTATGGATTCAGTGTAACCTGTGAAATCATCAATAATGTTCTTCAGTGTTGGTAAAAGACAAGACTAAAATTTGTTCACTATCAAAAAAACCCAAATAGCCACATCCATCTTGAGCAGAAATGAAAACATAATGTGCTACTTAAGTTCAAAATACCCTCCAAAAATACACTTCAGAAAGCAAAGAAGGAAGAAAGGAAAGGAGGAAGGAAAGAAGGAAGAAAGAGAGGGAGGAAAGAGGGGAGAGGAGCTAGGGAGAGAGAGACAGAGAGAAAGACAACATACCTCCTGACTTCAAAATACATTACAAATCTGGAGCAATCAAAGTAACATGGTATTGGCATAAATACAAACAGTTATGTCAATGGGACATGACTGAGAGTCTAGAAGTAAACAAATGCATCTACAGGAAGCCTATTTTTGAAAACAGACATTAAAGAAAGGACAGTCTTTTCAATAATGGTGCAAGGCAAATTGCATTCCATATGCACAGGAATGAAACTAGATCCTTATCTTTCCCCATTTACTCATAATAGATAAAAAAAATATGGTACATATGTTAAATGGAAAACCATTTACTCACAAAAAAGGATTGAATCCTTTTTCTTTGCAACAACATGGAAGGAACTTAAGAACATTATGTTAAGTTAAATAAGCAGATTCCAAAATACAAGTACCACATGAACTCACTCACATGTGGAATCTAAAAAGTTGGTATTTTTAGAAGTAGTAATGTTAAGGAAGTAGTATGGTTAGAAGTAGATTACAGTTAAGGAAGTTTGAAAGAGTAGGCAGGTGGGGCATGCAGAGGTGGATCAGTGCATACTGAATTACATTATAGGGGAGCTTAACTGTCCTTTCCATAAACTTCTCATGTCTAAATAGTCTATCTGATAATGATGCTATTTAACACATATTTATTTTCATATTTGTTTTCTCAAATGATGGTAAACTTGATAGCTCCCAGGAATTTCACCATGAGTAAAGCTAAATTGGAGAAGGGTTTGGAAGCAAAGAGATAACAGCAACTGAAAATGGTCATCTTAAACCTGAAGGCAAAAGCACAATAAAAAAAAGTTCAGTAATGGCTTCGAGTAGACTCTCTACATAGAAGGAAGGAATGGCTGCCTCTAAACCTCCCTCAAGATCCTACTGAAATTGGCTGACAGATCTCAGTTGCTGCTCTTGCCAATTCTACAGCTGCATACACAGAGCTACCCTGTCCCCAGACACCTGCAGTCCTTAAGTAGGCAACAGGGAGTGTGCCAAAGCCTGGCATTTCTTCCAGCTACAGAATTCTACTAGGAAGCAGTCTGTTATATCAGATTGGTTAAGACTTTCCAAGAGCTTGTAGTGCAGTCTGAGGTCTGAGGCTGTTCCATGCCATTCCCTTTCCTTTCCCCTCTTTGTTTAAAGAACCACACTGACTCTCTTTTCAGTCATACTAATCTTAATTTAATTATAAAATATACTTATTCTTAACTGTTATCTAACTTACAGAGCATGCATATTAATATGATGTTTTGGTATGTGTATACATCGTATAGTGTTCAGTTCCAGTTAAACATTTACCTACTCAACCATTTATCATCTCTTTGTTTTGAAAGGACTCTAAAGTCATTCTACCAGCCTTTGAAATATACAGTACATTACCAATGACTGTAGTCACCTACTGTCCAATAGCAAATGAAAATTTTTTCCACCTATTTGATTATAACTCAGTACCTACTGATAGATCTCTCCCCAGCTGTCCTTCCCACTAACCCTGTAGACTTTTATAACCATTATTCTACTCATCAACTTCATTTTTAGGTTCCATATATAAGTTAGATCAAGCAGTATTTGTATTCTTATGCTGACTTACTTCGCTTTATCCATTGTCCTCTATCTTCATTCATATTGTTTTCAAAAGACAGGGTTATAATCTCTTCTTAGCTAAACAATATCTTTTAGTGTTATTGCATATTCTTTATCCATCAACTGTTAGACACTTACACTGTTTCCATCCCTAATTATTAGGATTAGTGTAAATATTAATGTGAGAGTTCATATGTCTCTTTGGCATACTAATTTCATGTACCCAGTAGAAGGAATGTTGTATCATGTGGCAGTTCTAAATCTAATTTTCCAAAGAATTTTACAGCTAAATGAAGGAAAACCCTTGATACTTAAAATGCAAAAGACATTTTATTTATTTATTTATTTATTTATTTATTTATTTTGTGTGTGGTACCAGGGATTGAACTCATGACCTTGTGCTTGCCAAGCAGGCACCTATGCCACTGAGCTAAATCCCCAACCCACAAAAGACATTTTATACTGCTTCTTTTTAATACTGTCTTTCTTCTAGTTTACTGTAGTTTTTTAAGTTTAAAATATTTACTTAAACCAAATATAAAGTTATTATTCAGCTAAAATAGCTGAGTGCCATCTTAAGCAGGTATTTGGCAATATGTTTCCACTTTTCCATGTTTTCAGCATTTCATCTTATCCTGAAAAAAAAAACTTTAAAAAATTGGGATTAGAGTTTTCTTTCTTCTTCTGTTCATCTTTGTTGTAGACTAATGGAAGAAGTTCAAGATATTGTTGTAGGTAGCTGAGTTAGTCAGAAATTTTATAGGCAGTGAGACAGGGTTAGGTCCTCAATAGAGCCAGCCAGTGCTGACACCTGGAAACTGCCAGAGAAGCTGACGCTTCCTGCCATGGACCAGGCCTCAAGACAAAAAGCCATACAAATGTACCCATATCCTGAGGATTGATACCCTAAATAGTTCCTATCCCCATATCCTTGGCAATCTGCTCCAGCCCCCTTCTGTCTCTCTCCAGACAGAAGCTTTCTTTCTCTCAATAAATATATTCTACTCTTCACCCCCTTTGTTCCTAAAATCCATTCTTCAGTTTTACAGAACACAAGCTCACAGACATAGTAAGTCAGAAGTTTCATTCCCCTATATCAATATGTAGACCTATGTGAGTGTGGGGGGCAGATGTGGGATTCTTTGAGTGCTTTGTATGAGTTATCTGAGAGATTGTATTTTGGAACTATATTTATGTAAAATGAAATAACACTGATCTTTCCATCTTGCACTTTCATGAGTAGTTCATATTTAATTCTTTCATTTGCTGTTATGATACTGACTGAATAAATGTTGTTAACATTTTTATAAAGATGCAATGATTCATTTTTATTGTTAGATTTCTAAAATCAGTAAACTGAAAGAATAACTTTCAAAATTGTGATACATAGATATGAAGCACCATTTAATAGCCATTGGCACTGCTTAGGAATTTGTGAGATGGACAAATTTGAGTTGTGAACATGAAACTTGAGACTGCACTTTAAAGTACATTAAATATATGCTATTTAAAAACTTTTATTATAATTTTGTGGAACTCCAGCATATTAATGCCAGCAGCTTGCATTGTCCACATCCCTTTTTCCCAAATGACAAATTGCCTCCTAAGCACCATTGTAATGGTAGAATTAGGTAATAGTAGAGGGGATGAGAGGTATGATAAGCAGGGGAAAAGTGCTGTCCTTGGAAAGTTAACACTGGACAACTAGAAACAAAAGATAAATGAGTTTGAAAGCATATCATGTACACAAAGAAAGATGGTGATACAATTTTTGCTTCAAGTTCTTGTTAGAGAACCAGAGAGAGGTAAAATTATAGTGATACTTTCATGAAAAGAAAATATTCACTAAGATAGTAACAAAAGCTGTGATGATACAATAAAATTTACTTTTAAAAAATATCAAAAAGAATTATTAATCCACATTAACATATTAATCCAAATATTCATGTTATGAAATTACCAACCAAATACATACTTCTTCTAACTTTGATCAATTCTGCACAAATAATAAATCAAGCAATTATATATTCACATCATCTCTCCTTTCCTTATAATTTTATTTTGCTAATATGAAAAAATAAGCAGTAGTTAATTGTTACTGTATCTTTAATTTATTACTTCAGTATATATCTCCTTCCTATCCTGTATTTAGGTCTGGCTAGAAATAATAAATTTAATGTTTTAATTTTGCAAAGAAAAGTGTTCTACCTTTCATATGCTGTTTCTGTACTGTGTATTCTTCATAGCTTCTTTGGTTATAAATGAAAAAAGATGATACAAAATTTTGAAACAAAATAGTAAGAGACTTAACAATGGTTAGTGTATTGTGTATTGTTATTTTCAAAGTAGTTGCTCAGATTAATAGATATAGGCATGAGAAAATGATCAAACAGTGAAAGTACAAACCATCCTTTTTGATAAGCTAACAGAGATTAGTGGAATAATTATTCATCATATAAAGATTTTTTAAAATTTTATTTAAAGAGAAAACAAAAAAAAACAAAACAGAAAAAAGGGTAGCAACAATACAAAATTCCAAGGAAAAAAAGAACAAAAGCACTAGGAAAGCATTACTTGATAACTTATATACTGTCAACTTTGAAATATTGTTCAAGTTACAAAGTTAAAACATACAAAGTACACATTCAAGCAATGAGACTGTTAATACTTCTGATCCATGATCTAAAAAAAAACCAGTAATATGGTCATTCATATTACACACTTAAACATACATGTAATTATATTCTTTAGAGCACTTTCTTTTCCTCTCTTTTTTACAATAGCAATTATGCATTTTGGGTTTCATTACTCCTACATTTCTTATTACTTTTTACACTAGAGACATAATGTGATATTTATAAATATGATTCTTATTTATTTCACTAATGAGGATAGTCTCAAGTTGTCTCCATTTAGATATGAAGGCCTCAAGATCACCCTTCTTCATAGCTGAGTAATACTCCATTATATAAAAATACCACCTTTTTCATCCACTCTGCAGTTGATGGGCATCTTGGTTGTTTCCAAGATTTGGCTATTACAAATTGTGCTGCTATGAACATGGGTGTACATATATCACTGTGATATGAGATTTTCAGTTTTTCTGGGAAAATACCCAGGAAGGGAATACCTGGGTTGAATGGAGCTTCCAGTCCCAGTCTTCTGAGAATTCTCCATAATGATTTCCATAGTGGTTTTACCAGACTATGCTCCCACCAACAGTGGATCAGTGTTCCTTTTACCCCCAAGTCTCACCAACATTTGTTATCAGTTGATATCTTCATGGCAGCTATTCTTTCAGGAGTGAGATGAAATCTCAATGTTAGCATTTCTCAAATGGCCAGTGATGGTGAACATTTCTTCATGTATTTATTTGCCATTTGTATATCTTTATCTGAGAACTGTGTGTTCATCTAGATGCCCATTTTTGGAGAGGGTCTTTGAATTTGGGGGGGCTTCATGTTTTTCAATTCTTTATATGTTCTTGATATAAGTCCTTTGTCTGAGGGGTTGCTAGCTAAAATTCTTTCCCATTCTGTGGGTTTTCTTTTCACTCTGCTGGTGATTTCTTAGGAAGTACAGAAACTTTTCAATAATATGAGATCCCAGTTTTTTATTCTCTGAAGCATTTCCTGTGCAGTTTGCATTTTATTCATGAATTCTATGCCTACCCCTATGTCTCCAAGACTTCTACCTACCCTATCTTCCAGTAGATTTAGTGTTTCTGCTTTAATGATTAGGTCTTTGATCCATTTAGACTTTACATTTATGCATGGTGATAGGCATGGATCTATTTTCAGTCTTCTGCATGTAGAGAGCCAATATTTCCAAAACCATTTAATAAAAAGGCTGTCCTTCCATTGAACATGTTTACCTCCTTTGTCAAATATCAGGTGGTTGAGTGTCTTTGTACTTATACTTTCAGCTTCTAATCTGTTCCATTGGTCCTCAGGTCTATTTCTTTGCCAGTACCATGCTGATTTTATCACTGTGGCTTTGTAGTACAGTTTCAAGTCAGAAATTGAGATGCCTCCTGCCTTGTCTTTATTGCCCAGAATTGCCTTTGCTATTCTAGGTTTCTTCTGTATCCAAATGAATTTTAGGAGTGTTTTCTCTAGATTTGTGAGGTATCTCAATGGTATTTTGATTGAGATTGCATTAAATCTGTATAACAGTTTGGGGAGGATGGCCATTTTCACTATGTTTGTTCTTTCTAGCCAAGAGCAAGGAATATCTTTCCATTTTCTAATATCCTCTTCAATATCCTTTTTTAGCATAGTATAATTTTCAGCACATAGGTCTTTTACATTCTTAGGTTGATTCCTAATTATTTCAGTTTTTTAGATGTTATTCTGAAGGCTGATATTTCGATAATTTCTCTCTCGGTGAGTTTCTTGTTTGTGTACAGGAATGCTATTGATATTTGCACATTGAGTTTATAGCCAGCTACACTGCTGAATTTGTTTATTACCTCTAAAAGTCTTTTAATGGAGTTTTTTTGGGTCTTCCATATAGAGTATCATGTCATCAACAAATAGTGATAATTTAACTTCTTCCTTTCCTATCTTTATTCCTTTTATTTCTCTCTCTTGTCTGATTGCTCTGGCTAGTGTTTCCAGAACTATATTGAAAAGGAGTGGTGATAGTGGACATTCTTGTCTTATTCCTGATTTTAAAGTGAAAAGTTTTAGTTTTTGTACATTTAGTATAATATTGGCTCTTGATTTGTCATAGATATCCTTTATAAAGTTGAGGTAGACACCATGTATTCTGAGTTGCTTAGTAGTTTTTATCATGAACATGTGTTGTTGGACTATATCAAAAGCTTTTCTGAATCTATTGAGGTGACCATGTGGTTTTTGTTTTTGTTTTCTATTGATGTGGTATATCACATTTATTGATATGTGTATGTTAAACTATTCCTGAATTCCTGAAATGAACCCCACTTGGTCATGATGTATAATTTTCTTGATGATTTGCTGCATTCTATTTGCCAGTTTTTTATTGAGAATCTTTGCATCAGTGTTCACTAGTGAGATTGGCCTATTGTTCTCCTTTTTGGTTGGGTTTTTCTGTGCTTTTGGTATGACAGTAATGCTTGCCTCCAACAATGATTTAGGGAGGACTGCTTTCTTTTCAATTTCATTGAAGAGTTTAAGGAGTACTGGCATCAAATCTTCTCTAAATTTCTTGTAGAATTCAGTCATGAATCCATCAGGACCTGGGCTTTTCTTTGTTTGTACGTTTTTTATTACATTTTCAATTTCAATAGCTGATATTGGATTATTCAAAATTGCTATATCTTCTTGGTTGAGTTTTGGTAGTTCATATGTTTCTATAAATCTGCACATTTCCTCTGTGTTTTCCACTCTATGTGAGTAGAGATATTCAAAGTAGGTATTCATGATCTTTTGAATTTCCATGGGATCTGTAGTAATTTCCCCCTTTTCAGTTCTTATTGAGTGAATTTGTGTTTTTTCTTTCTTTTTCTTTATAAGGTTAGCTAGAGGTTTGTCAATTTTGTTTATTCTCTCAAAAAACCAGCTTTTTGATTCATTAATTCTTTGTATTTTTTTTTAGTTTCGATTGCATTGATTTCTGCTCTAATCTTTACTATTTCTTCTCTTCTATGAGCTTTGGGTATAACTTGCTCTTCTTTTTCTAGTAATTTGAGATGGAGCATTAGGTTGTTTATTTGTGCTCATTCTATTTTCTTGATATGACTATTTATTGCTATATATTTCCCTCTTAAGACCACTTTCATTGCATCCCATCAATTGCAATAGGTTGTTTCTGCATTTTCATTAAATTGTAGGTATTGCTTTATTTCTTCCTTAATTTCATCAGTAGCCCACTGGTTGTTTAAAAGGTTGTTGTTTAATTTCCATGTATGCATGCAAGGTTTGCAATTTCTTTTGCCATTAATTTCCAATTTCATTGCGCCATGGTCAGATAGTATGCATAGGGTAATTTCAACATCCTTGCACTTACTTAAGAATGTTTTATGGGATAATACATGGTCTATTTTGGAGAATGTGCCATGTGCCGCTGAGAAGAATGTGTATTCTGCTGTGGTTGGGTGGAACACTCTGTAAACATCTACTAGGTCCAGTTGCTCGCAGGTATGATTCAGTTCTATTACTTGTTTGCTGACTTTTTGTCTAGTCTCTTTGATCTATCTCTTTGTGACAATGGGCTGTTAAGGTCCCCTGTAATAATTGTGTTTTGTGTATTTGGGTTTTCATATCCTTTAGTATCTGTGTTATATAGTTGGTTGCTCCTGTAACAATTATAAATATATATATATATATATATATATATATATATATATATATATATATTTATAATTGCTAGTTCTTCCTCTTGAATTTTTCCACTTACAAGTATGTAGTGACCTTCTTTGTCTCTTTTAATCATTTTAGGTTTGAAGTTCACATTGTCTGCAAATAGGATAGTTACCCCTGCTTTTTTCTGGGTTACTGTTTCATGGAATACTGTTTTCCATCCTTTGACTTTTGATCTTTGAGTTTCCCTTTGGGTCAGATGTGTTTCTTGTATACAGCATATTGTGGGATCATGTTTCTTGATCCATTCTGCCAACCTATTTCTTTTGATAGTGGAATTGAGGCCATTTACATTTATGGATATCACTGATATATAGTGGCACAAGTTTCTCATGTTATATTCCAATAGTTTGCTTTCTGCTTTTCCCCCTTAATTGCTTGTCCTACCTGGTGGTTTCTTTCTGCTGTTCTGGAGGTTGTGGTCATTTTTATCTCTGTCTAGTATGTCTTTCAATATTCTTTCTAGGGTTGGTTTGGTGGACATGAATTTCTTCAGTTGTTCTTTGTCATGGAAGAATCTTATTTCTCCATTAAATTTGAATGAAAGTTTTGCTGGGTACATCAGTCTGGGTTGGAATTTGTTTTCTTTTAGGGCTCAAAATATCTCATTCCAATTGCATCTTGAGGGTTTGTGCTGAAAAGTCTGCTGTGATTCTAATGGGCTTTCCTTGATAGGTGACTTGTGTTTTTTCTCTAACAGCTTTTAGTATTCTGTTTTTATGTTGTATGTCTGAGATCTTAACTATTATGTGTCTGGGTGTAGATTTATGTTGGTTGTGACTGTTTGGTGTTCTGTATGTCTCACTTATCTGAATATCAGATTTTTTCTCCATGTTTGGAAAGTTTTCTCTTATTATTTCTGTGAATATTTTACATATGTCATTTGTGTTGACTCCAGCATCTTCACTAATGCCTATTAAACTTATATTGTTGCTCTTGGCATCATCTTGAAGCTTCTGGGTTATCATTTTATGTTGCTTTGTTATTTTTAAAAGTTCTATCCTTTCATTATCACTAATTGCAATCCTGTCCTCAAGGTCCAAGATCCTTCATTTAAACAGATTTTCATGCTTTGGATTGAATTTCTTGTTTTTTGGATGTCTCTTTCAGTTTGCTTCATGAATTCTGCTTGTTTTCTACATTGTTCATTCAAGGTTTCAATCAGTTTCCCATGTTCCTGTACTTTTTCTCTATTTCTTCTTTGGCTGTGCTCAGCAATGCCTTTACTAAGGTTGTTACTTCTATCTTTACATGGGAGAGTACTTCTAATTTGATTTCCTCTATGGCCTCACAGAGTTGTTTTTTAACTTCATTCACTATATTTTCAGAGATTCGTGGTGTGTTACCTTTGGGGTCCTCTAGTTCAGTGTCTCCTGTATTTGCACCTGTTGCACTGTTTGAGGTTGCATTCTGCCTTTTCCTTTTGCCATTTTCCCCTTTTGAGTTAGTGTTTGGTTCTTCAGACTCGTTAGTGCGAACTGTTGGTAGTGTGTATCTTGGTGTCCTACTGTAGGGTCGATGTTTGTCTGGTTGCTGGGTCCCACAATGAATAGGTGGGCCAGTCACCTGGCTCCCTGCTGCAGGGCCTGTTGGATGAGTCCTGTATTCTTCCTGGGCTGACAAGTTTAGTAGTATTGATGCAGGTCAGCTTTTAGTTCCTGCTAGTACCTTATCTTTGGGTTATTCCAGGTCATCAAATCTCCCTGTCTATAGTGTTTGTATTGGCTGAGGCCCTACTGTGCCGTATTGTGTGTCTGTGTGTCTCATAGGCCCTTTTGATTTTCTTCAAGTTGGGGGATTCCTTCTCAGCACACTCCTCACTCTGCCTGATGTTTTTTGTGTGTAGGAAGGGGTCACCCTCACTCTTGTCAGACTTACCAAGGTCTTACAGTTAGTAGGAGAGAGCTTTACTACTGGCCCTGTTTAGCTACTGTACACCTCTATTTTAGGGGCATATTCACCACACTGTCTGGAGCCAGATCTTGTTATGGTGAGAGAGACACTTAATCTCCATTCAAGGTAGCACAGGTAGTCCCCTGTAGTTCAGTGTTCCTCTGGGTGCAAAGTTCCAAGTTTTCCCGGTGCACACTGGAATTCCACCTCTGCCTCTGCCTGAGTGCACGCAGTCAGGGTCCAGGGTGTGTTCCTGGCCAGCCAGCTGCCTGGGGTTCACTGAGCAGTCCTGCTAGGCCCTCTGATCCCTCTGGCGCTCCTTGGGGTGTTTTTCAGATGTGGGGTGTGGTCTTACTCACTGAGCGCCAAGTTTGGAGTTGTCCCGTGTGTGTTGGAGATCCGCCCAGCACTGAAGCTTGTGCAGCCAGAGCCCAGGGTGGTTTCTGGGCCAGCCAACTACCCGGGGTTCACCAAGCAGTCTGGCTAGGCCTGCCTGATCCCTCTGGTGTGCCTTGGTGTTCTTCAAATGCCTAGTTGTAGACCTTAAAGATGTCTTTTTTAGCATCCCCCTACACCCTGATTGTCAGGATCTCTTTGTGTTTACATGGAGTGGTCCAGACACTCTCGGGTCTCAACAACTTACTTGGACAGTGCTTCCCCAAGGGTTCAGGGATAGTGTTCACTTCTTTAGCCAAGTTTGCTGCTGACCTTGCAGAACTTAATAGCAAACCTAGCACTCTCCTTCAATACATAGATTACCTTCTCTTATGTTTTCCATCCCATAATTTAGCCATACAGCATTCAGCTAGTCTCCTTAATTTTCTTGCCAGTCATGGGTACAGGGTCTCTCCTGGTAAAGCCCAAATAGCTCCCCCAAAGGTCAACTATCTAGGTCTCTCTCTCACCCCTACCACTGGCTCCATTGCTACAGATCATAAGGCAGTTCTCTGAGATCTTCCGGTGCCTACACTAAGCAACAGGTTCTATCTTTCCTAGGTTTAACTAATTTCTTTTCCCTCTGGATTCCTAACTTTGCAGCTCTAGCCCAACCCCTCTACAAGGCTTCTAAGGGCCCCTTAGCAGAACCCCTGGGCCCCAATATGCCCATACATGCCTTCTTTCTTAAATTAAAAGAGGCTCTCCTAAGGGCTCCAGCCCTTACCCTTCCTTACCCAACCCAACCCTTCACTCTGTACCTCTCAGGGTCACAATGCTGTAGGTGTGCTAGGACACAGAAAAGGACCTTCTTTTCAAGCAGTAGGCTACTTGTCAAAGCAGTTAGACAACACAGTAAGAGGATGGGCACCCTGTCTCCAAGCCCTTGCGGCTGCAGCCCTCCTGTCACAGGAAGCTAAAAAGTTTACATTAGGTCATTCTATTACAGTACACTCACCTCATCATTTAAGTGAGTTTATCTCACACAGGTCTCTCCCTGCCCTCTCTCAGGACATTTGTATTTCTATTGAAGCTAGTGGTCCTCTTAATGTGGCAACTTTGCTTCCCACCTTAGAGGGCCACCCTCACCGTGACTGTATTGAGGTCTTACAGATGACTCCCATCCTTTCCCTCACATCAGTAGCACATCTCTCTTTATAGCCTTTGACACATGGTTCATAGATGGCAGTTTAACAAACACAGACAGCCAAAAGGGAGTGGGATATGCAGTAGTGAGCCAGTCAAAAGTTATAGAGGCTAATCCACTGCCACTTGGGACATCTTCCCAAAGGGCAGAACTTATTGCCCTTATAAGGGCACTTACACTAGCAAAGGACAAAGTCATAAATATATACACTGATTCAAAGTATACATTTAGCATTTTACACTCCCATGCCTCTATCTAGCAAGAAAGAGGTTTTATCAACTCCCAGGTAACCCCCATCATTAATGTGCCTCTTATCCCTAAACTCCTAGAGGTAGCACTACTCCCAAAGCAGGCAGCAGTTATTCACTGTAGGGGACATCAGAATTCTGCAGATCCCATTGCTCAAGGCAATGCCTATGCAGATTCACAAGCAAAGTTAGCTGCACAAAGGCCTTATCCTTCTCATCTTCTTCCATTAGTTCCAAACAGTCTACCTCAGCCTAATTATTCACCAGAGCAGCTACAGTTACTTAATAAGCCAGGTTACACACAAAACACTCAGGGATGGATTTTCCAGGGATCAAAACTTGTTCTCCCAGATCAACAGGCCTTAGACATTATCACTGACTTGCATAACTGTTTCCATATAGGATCACAGGCCCTACACAGGCTCTTAGACCCAGTAGTTACACATTCTTCTCTAAAGGCTATTACTCTTCAGATTACTCACTTCTGTCATCTCTGTGCTAAGACCTCTCCTCAGGGACACATAGCACCCCCTTCTTTCCCTACTCATCAGTTTTGTGGACATACTCCTGGTCAAGACGCAGATAGATTTTACTCACATGCCCTGCCACAAAGCTCTCAAATATCTTCTCACCTTTGTTTGTACTTTTTCAGGATGCTCACTGGAAGAATGACAGTCTCTTTAACAAATGTTGCTGGAAAAATTGGCTGTCCATATGCAGAAGACTAAAACTAGACCCATGTCTATCACCATACACTAAACTAAAATCTAAATGGATTAAAGATCTAAATGTTAAAACAGAAACACTAAAACTGCTGGAAGACAAAGTAGGTAAAAACCTCAAAGATATAGGGGTAGGAAGAGAATTCATGAACAAGAACCAAAGTACACGGGAAGTACTTCCCAGAATCAATAACTGCGACCACAACTTATTAAAGAGTTTCTGCATGTCAAAAGAGATTTCCAGCAGAGTGAAAAGAAAACCCACAAATTGGGAAAAAATCTTCATGGACAGCACCTCAGACAAAGGACTTCTGTCTAGAACTTATAAAGAATTAAAAAAAATCAGACCCTCGAAATTGAAAGACCCAATCCAAAAATGGGCATCTGAAATGAATACACAGTTCTCAGATGAAGAAATATGAATGGCAAATAAATACATGAAAAAATGTTCATCATCATTAGTCATGAGAGAAATGCAAATTAAAACCACACTGAGAGTCCATCTCACTCCAGAAAGAATGGCCAAGATAGAAAACACTACCAACAACAAGTGTTGGA
>PVJX010009685.1:0-14339 GCA_004027295.1 Dolichotis patagonum | reverse complement strand
CATGGAAGTCCCATTTGACCCAGCTATTCCACTTCTAGGCATATTTCCAGAAGAACTGAAAACATCCTACCACAGTGATATATGTCCACCCATGTTTATAGCAGCACAATTTGTAATAGCCAGATCTTGAAAACAACCTAAGTGCCCATCAACTGAGGAATGGATAAAAAAGTTGTGGCATTTTTATACAATGGAGTACTACTCAGCTATAAAGAATGATCACATCAAGATATTTATAAATAAATGGACATGACTTAAAACCATTCTCTTAAGCGAAATAAACCAAACTCACAAGGGTAAATACCATATAGTCTCCCTAATATGAGATTTGATAATAGTATATAAGACTTTATGGTAAGCATGAGTCCCCATCTCACAGCTTTGAAGTCTTTGAAAGTTTTCAATCATCAGTTGGAATGGTTTTATCCTGTTTTGTTTGACTGTATCATACTTGATGATATGAATAACTGTTTTGAAGAAAACAAAACATTGTGACAGCTATTGCTGATTTAATATCATCCTTCTTAGAATTCCTACCATGCTTTTTTTGTTCTACTACCATTGGTTCTATCACATTGTGTCTTATTGGAATTTGAATATGTGTGATAGCTCAAACAAATTTTTTTCTTTTCTATCAAAAATGAAATATTACAGTACCCATTGAACATTTTATGTTATTCGGTTCAGAAAGCCCTGTAATTCTTTCACTCTATGCATGGCTTTATACTATTGTGTTATGTTTGATATTATTGTATTTGAAACTATGCTCAACCATAGCAGAGTAAGAGATATGGTGTTAGCTACTGTTGATGTCCAGTTGACTTAATGTAAAGTACTGTGTTGCCTATGTTGTCCTGTTCTGATCTGCTCTGTACTGCCCCTTTTTGTTTTATTGTCTTTCAAATAAAAAAAAAATTTTATTTCCAAGTGTTTGCTGCTTATACAGATATACATATGATTTCATATTAATATCATATTCTCTTGTCTTGCTAAGTTTATATATTATATCTAGTAGCTGCTTTCAAGAATTTTTAGTATTTCATAAATGATATCATCTACATATGGAAATGGTTCTACAATTCTTTGCTTTTCCTTGGCTCACTATAATTCCACCTGTTTACCTTTGCTCCTGATGCTTATGCATTCATTATCAGCATTAATAAATCTTTCTTTTCTCTAGCTAAACACCTGAAGTAATTGATTTAAAAAGAGAAAATGTTTCTGTTGGCTCACAGATTTGGAGCTTTTGGTCCATGTTCCATTGACTCCATATGTTTGGGGATGCTAACTAGGAAGTATCTCATGGCAAGGAATGCATGCTAGAGCAATCTTCTTCTTTTGTCCACAAAATGGAAAAAAGAGAAAGAAGAAGGTGTCAGGTCCCCATTATCTCCTTCAAAATGTATTGGTCTGCTTTTCATTTGTGAGACAAAAATACCTAACACAATTTATAGAAGTTTATTTTGGTTTTGGTTTTCAGAGGTTTTAGTCCATGATCAGCTCTGTCCAAGACAAAAACATCAAGGAAACCTGCTCAACTCATGGAATCTGACAAGCACAAAAGAGAAGCGAGAGTAGGAGAATAGCCTGGATGGAATGGGCCAGGAACCAGAGATAGTCTCCAGAGTCATGACTCATGACCCACTTCCTCCAGCTCAACCCTATTCCCTAATAACATTCACATATGAATTCATCAATGGGTTAAACCATTGGTAACAGTCTGATTGCCTCTTCAGGAATGTCTTTATCCAGTCAGGTTGAAGATCAAGATTACCTGGCAGTGAGGGTATGCCCCTAGTGAGTAGAAGACTTCCCACTAGGTGTCACCTCTTTACAATTTGCACCACTTCCCAATAGTGCCATCAGGAAACAAGATACTTAATATATGGCTATTGAGAGACATTCTAGACTGAAATGACAGCAATGTCACACCATAGTAAACAATATCCAAGAAGATTTTTCCTATGTTTTACTCTAATAGTTTTTTTTTCTTTTTTGGTACCTGAAATCCAATTCAGGACCCTGTGCTTGACAGGCAGGCATTGTGCCACTAAGCTATAGCCCCAAGTCCTACTAATACTTTTATGATTAAAGATTCTGTGTTTAAATTGTCAAATTTTAATTTTTTGTGGTATCAGATGATTCAATTTGAATCTTCTGCATGTGGCTTATGCTTTTCCAACACCATTCTTTAAAGATATTATCTGATTGCAGTTTGGTACCTGCTGAGTGAGTTGCTTGGAACTCTGTTAGTAAGGTAGAAAATATACTGAAGCCACTTTCACTCCACCAGTCATGGGTAAAAGAAGAGATCAAGATTATACTTGCTGGAGAGCAGAGCATGAAAGTCAGAAGAGAAGTTTGCCTTGGAGCTCAGTGCCCAGCCCACTCCAATGAGACTCAGCACTATGAAAAAAAAAAACTCCTGGTTCCAGAACAGAGCTTGCAAATGGAGCCTCTAAAATTGCCCTTGCATGATTCAGATATCTGAACACCACTGAGAGAGACTTGAATTTTGGTCTGCATCATAGCCTTAGAGTGGGCCTGGGTACAACCTTTCCCAAAATATACAAGTCCCTGAGGCTTGGACTTAGGTATCACCCAGCTTAGCATAAGTAAGTTTTGGCAACCAAGTGATGGTCTCAACAACTTATTCTACAACCATAGGCAGCCACTCTTCCTAGGTCAGTACTCAAATACAAACCATATAGACATACTCTGAAATCAGGCAGTGCCCAGTGCCCCAGTAGATCAGACCTGTGTTTCACCGTGGACCACTGACAAGTTTTGTGTAGCCTAAGACTGCAGCTCTCTGCAGCTGCAAGGCTCAAGTGCAAGCCACTTAATGGTAGCATCCCAATCAAGAGCCCTCCCTTCAACAACACTACCAAAATCAAAGGAAACATAGCACAGGTCAAGACTCCATTCAAAGGGGTAAGATAAAGTAGTAAATAAAGTATTTTGCCTTGGAATTCAGTGCTGGTCTGTAGGCAAATCCTAATGGTCTAATTCCCAGACAAGTACCCATGGATGGAGCCTCTGGAACAGTCCTGGTGCTAAGCTGAGACATGGAGCCCCACTCTATTGAACTCTTCTAGCCAATGTCACCTACAGGAGAATGCCAAAATTCTACCTGAGCAATAAGTAACCCATAGCATGGAAGGCCTTTGTCCACTCCAGTATTGTTTGGTCACTGTTGACTGTAGGCTAAGGATGCAGCATATGAATGCAGCACTAGTGACCACTATTATGATTTATAATACTGAGGGTTGTCCCTCCACAGAGATTCTGCCAATTATAAGATAAAATCCTACTATGTGTAAATAGAAGCCAGTGACTAAGACAAGGCACCTGGGCCACACTTAGTTTCAGGGAGAGTTTTGCAGAGATGGAGTACCCATTTTAGGTACCACAAGGCCATGTTAAACAAGACATCAACTGCATTTGGGGAAAACTTGGGTTTGGATCATCTTTTACCATTTCAATAGTGGCTAAACACCAATCATAGACTCAGCAAATTCAGACTTATGACACCAACTAGAGATGACATAGTGGAAAAGAGTATAAAATAAAATAAATATGCAAATTTATAGAAAGGTAGGCACAAATAAAGCCAGATGTAAAAGACTGGGATAAATTCTTAATATTCCAACATGTACCCAACATTACACATCAACTGATGTCAAGAATTTTGGGGAAACATGGCCTCACCCAGCAGCTAAAATACAGCACCAGAAGTGACCAGCTGGTGACATTATGGGCAAACTCACAAAAGGAGGACTTAACACAACTGTTTTAAGGAAACTCAGTGAGTTTCATGAGAATACATGGAAATATCTCAATATTATTACAGAAAAACTTAACAAAAATGGAAGCAATTTTAAAAATCAAACAAATCTTGGATCTGGAAAGTAGCATGTTAGAGGTTCCAAGTAATTTCCCTCTTTTCTCTGAGACAGAATAAACTAGAGGGCAGTGAATTGTCAAAGAGGGAAATAGAAATCTCTGAAGTTCAGCAGTGGATAAAAAGGATTTGGAGCAGCCCAGATAATTTGAATAGTGTGCCAGGGTGGTGAAACAGTGCTCTCCAATGTGGGTCACACAGAGGGTGAGGGCAAGGGTGAAAGACAGGACGTTCCAGTATATACCATGAGGTATGGGATTTAATAGCTCATAAAACATACAGTCTAAACAGACAACAGGTTTGGTATCTGAATAGCAACCTGAATCTTCAGAAATTCTCAGCACTGTCCATCACATTCTAATCTAAAATAGGGGGTCATATTGGGAAGGTTTTATCTGCACTTACTGTCCTAGAAGTGAAAGGCCCCTGAATTTTTCCATATCAAGATCCCTGTGAAAACATTACTCTACTGACTCAACAGCCAGCCCTGGAACACAGCCTCCAAAACCCATGCAATGACTGTCAGACCCGACTCCACCCTGCCTGGCCTGCCTCCACTGGTGCACCTCTTGTGCACCCCACTGCTGGCCCACCTCCTAGACCTAGTACTGCTGTTGATCTACAGCTCCCAACACTCCTAGAAGAACCTTAAACTGCAGTGGATTAACTGTGCTTGGTTGATGGGAGACTCACTAACACCTCACCCAAACAGAAGGCCTCAGCAGGCTACAGTCAGTGCAGTGAGGTTACCTCTAAAATAGAAGTCTGCAGTGGGTAAATAGGAGCAGTAGCAAAGCTCCCTCCAACTGTAAGATCTTGGTGAGCTTGGCAAGAGTATAGGTGATTCCCTCCTCCACACAAAGACCATCAGACAGGTTGAGGAGTGTGCTAATAAACCCTCTCCAAACTAAGAAAATTAAAAGGGCTTATGCAACACTCAGTGACAAAGTAGGGTCTCAGCTGAGACAACACTATAGACAAGGTGATCTGGTGACCTGGAACAACCTGAAGACATAGTAACAGTAGGAAATAAGGATTGAACTACATCAATAGTCCTAAGTTAGTCAGCCCAGGAAGAAAATAGGACTTATTCAACAATCCCTGCAGGAGAAATTCAGGTGACTGGCCCTCCTCTACATTGTGGTACTCAACAACCAGAAAAAAATCAACCACAGAGTAGGACCCTAAGATACACAGTATTAACAGTTAAGGCTATTGGGATGGGAAGACTAAATATTAGCCCAAAAGGTGAAAATAACAAAATGAAAAAACAAAATGCAATCTCAAATATCAATCTAGTCCATGAGAAGCAAGTACAGGAGACATTGAAATACAGGACTTTAAATGTCATATACCAGAAATCTCTGAAAGATAGCAAATGAACTAAACAAATCCACAAGGCTATAGAGAAAATCAAATTAGAAACAGTTTCTCACATAAAGACAGAAATAAAACAATCTTAGTAAAGGTGTTGGTCATCATAGCTACAGAATAGATTTTTAATAAATATAGGAAAGTGGGAAATTGATTGAAAACTTGAATGAACAATGTAGAAAACAACCAGAATCCATGAAACAAATTCAAAGAGATATCCAAGAAACAAAAAATCATATTGAACGCTGGCAAAACCATTTAAATGAAGCTGAGGATAGAATTTTGGACCTTGAGGACAGGATTGCAGCTAGCAACCATGAAAGCATAGAACTTTTAAACACAACAAAGCAGCATGAAGTGACAATCCAGCAGCTTCAAGATGATGCCAAGAGAAACAATGTAAGATTAATAAGCATCACTGAAGATGCAGGAATCAATAAGAATGACATAGGTAAACTATTCACAAAAGTAATAGCAGAAAATTTCCCAAACATGGGGAAACTCTGATATTCAGATAAGTGAGGCATATAAAATGGCAGGCAGTCACAACAAACATAAATCTATACCCAGACATACAATAATGAGGATCCCAGACATACAACATAAAAACAGAATGCTAAAAGCTATTAAAGACACAACTAAGCTATCAAGTAAAGGCCATTAGAATCACAGCAGAATTTTTAGAGCAAACCTTCAAGTTAAGATAAGCTTGAAGTATTTCAAGCCCTGAAAGAAAACAAGTTTCAACCCAGACTCATGTACCCAACAAAACTGTCTTTCAAATTTAATGGAGAAAAAAGATACCTCCATGACAAAGAACAACTGAAGAAATTCATGTCTACCATACCAAATCTAGAAATACTACCAAAAGACATACTAGATAGAGATAAAAATGACCACAATATCCAGAACCACAATAGAAAGAAACCACCAGACTGGGCAAGCAATTAAACAAGGGGGAAAAGCAGAAAACCAACAACAAGAACATAACATCACAAAGTTGAGCCAGTATATATCAGTTATACCCATCAATATAAATGGCCTCAATTCACCTATCAAAAGAAATAGGTTGACAAAATGCATCAAGAAACAGGATTCCACAATATACTATACACAAGAAATACATCTGACTCAAAAGAAAACTTTCAGATTAAAAGTCAAACAATGGGAAACAGTATCCCATGCAATAGGAACACAGAAAAAAGCAGGGGTAGCTATTCTGTTTGCAGAGAATGAGAACTTCAAATCTAAAAAGATTAAAAGAGATAAAGAAGGTTACTACATACTTGTTAATGGAAGACTTCAAGAAAAAGAACTAACAATTATAAATATATATGCACCAAATACAGGAGCACTCAACTATATAAGACAAATACTAATAGGCAAAAAAAAACCCAAATACACAAGAACACAGTTACAGTAGGGGACCTTAACACCCCACTGTCAGAGATAGATCAACTAGGCAAAAAGTCAGCAAATAAATAATAGAACTGAATCATACCCGTGAGCAAATGGACTTTGTAGATGTTTACCCAACCACATCAGAATATACATTCTTCTCAGCTGCACATGAGACATTCTCCAAAATAGGCCATATATTAAACCATAAAACCTTCTTATTTAAATGCAAAGGGATTGAAAATTTCCTTTACATATTATCTGACCATAGTGCACTGAAATTGGAAATTAAGGGCAAAAGAAAATGTAAAACCTGCATAAGTACCTAGAAATTAAATAATAAACTTCTGAACAACCAGTGGGTTACAGATGAAATTAAAGAAATAAAGCAATACCTAAAATTCAATGAAAATGCAATATAATATATGATAACCTGTGTGATGCAATGAAAGTGGCCCTAAGAGGGAAATACATAGCAATATATCATCATATCAAGAAAACGGAATGAGAACAACAATGTAATGGTACATCTCAAGCTTCTAGAAAAGGAACAGCAAGTCAAACCTAAGGCTCATAGAAGACAGAAAATTGTAAAGATTGGAGCAGAAATTAATGCAAATGAAACAAAAAATACAAAGAATTAATGAGTCAAAGAGCTGGTTTTTTAAGAGGATAAACAAAATTGACAAACCTCTAGCCAACCTTATCAAAAAAAGTAACAAAAAACCCCACAAAATCATGCAATAAAGACTGAAAAGAGGGAAATTACTAGAGATCCCATGGAAATTCAAAAGATCACATATGGTGGAAAACAGAGAGGAAATGGACAGATTTCTAGAAACATATGAACTACCAAAACTCAGCCAAGAAGATATAATAATTTTCAATAACACAATATCAGATACTGAAAATCAAAATGTAATTAAAAACTTAGCAACAAAGAAAAGCCTAGGTCCTTTTATTCACAGCTGAATTCTACAATAAATTTAGAGAAGATTTGATGCCAATACTCCTTAGAATCTTCAATGAAATTGAAGGAGAAGCAATCCTCCCTAACTAATTTCTGGAGGCAGGTATAACTCTGATACCAAAACCAGAAAAAGATCAAACCAAAAAGGAGAAGTATAGGCCAACCTTACTAATGAACATTGATTCAAATACTCTCAATAAATTACTGGCAAATAGAATGCAACAAATCATCAAGAAGATTATACATCATGACTAAGTGGGACTTACTCCAACAATGCAGGTCTGGTTTAACATACAAAAATAAATACACTACATCAACAGAGGCAAAAAGAAAAATCACATGATCATCTCAATAGATATAGAAAAAGCTTTTTATAAAGTCCAACATTTGTTCATGATAAAAAAAAAACCTACAGAAACTCGGCATACATTGTATCAACTTCAATCTCATAAAGGCCATCTATGACAAACGAACAGCCATTAATTATACTAAATGAACAAAAACTGAAAGCCTTCATGCTAAAATCAGAAAAAAGACAAGGATGTCCACTATCATCATTCCTATTGAATACAGCTCTGGAAACACTAGTCAAAGCAATCAGACAAGAGAGAGAAATAAAAAGAATAAAAATAGGGAAAGAAAAAGTTAAATTATCACTATTTTCAGATAACATGATACTTTATATAAAAGACTGAAAAACTCCGTTAAAAGACTACTAGAAGTAATAAAAAATTCAGCAGCATATCTGAATACAAAGCCACCACTCAAACATCAATAGCATTCCTATACACAAATAAAAAATTCCATGAGAGTGAAATTATGGAAATATCACCTTTCACAATAGCATGTTAAAAAATGAAATATCTAGGAATCAACCTGATCAAGAATGTAAAAGACCTATATACTGAAAATTATATTACTCTAGAAAAGGAGTTTGAAGAGAATATTAGAAAAGGGAAGGATATTCTTTGATCTTGGTTAGGGAGAACTAACATTGTGAAAATGACCATACTCCCAAAAGTGTTATACAGATTTAATGCAACCCCCATCAAAATATCATTAACATACCTTACAGATCTACAGAAAACAGTACTAAAATTCACTCAAAAACAGAAGAAACCTAGAATGTCAAAGGCAATTCTGATAACAAGGGCAAGGCAGGAGGCATCTAAATTCCTGACTTGAAATTATACTACAAATCCATAGTGATAAAATTAGCATAGTACTGGCAAAGAAATAGTCCTGAGGATCAATGGAAAATGCAAATACATCTACAAAACACTCAGCCATCTTACATTTAATCAAGGGTTTAAACATGTTCACTGGAAAAAGGATAGCCTCTTTAATAAACAGTGTTGGGAAAATTGGCTTCCAACATGCCAAAAACTGAAACTATACACATGCCTATCTCCATGCACAAAACTGAAGCCAAATTGATCAAAGATCTAAATATGAAAACAGAAACACTAAATCTACTGGAAGATAGCTAGGTATAAATCTTGCAGACATAGGGTTAGGCAGTGATTCATGAACAAAATGCAAACAGCATGGGAAACACTTCAAAGAATCAACAACTGGGATCTCATATTATTGAAAAGTTTCTGTACTTCAAAAGAAATCACCAAAAGAGTGAAGGAAGTCCCCAGAATTGGAAAGAATTTTAGCCAAAGGACATATATTCAAAACATATAAAGAAATGAAAAACATCAAGCCCCCAAAATTCAAAGGCCCTCTTCAAAAATGGGCATCTGAGATGTACACACATTTCTCAGATGAAGATATACAAGCTGCCAATAAATACATGAAAATGTTCACCATCACTGGTCATTTGAGAAATGCAAATTAAAACAGCACTGAGCTTTCTCTTACTCCAGAAAAATAGCTGCCACCTAGAATTGAACTGATAACAAATGTTGGTGAGGCTGTGGGAAAAAAGGAACACTGCTCCACTGTTGGTGGGAGTGTAGACTTGTGAAGCCACTATGAATTCAGTATGGTGATTCCTCAAAAAACTAATATTGGAACTTCCATTCAATAGAGCTTTTCCCCTCCTCGGTATTTTCCCAGAAAAATTGAAAAGATCATGTCACAGTGATATATGAGCACCGATGTTTACAACAGTACAATTTGTAATAGTTAAATCTTAGAAACAACCCAAAAGCACATCAACCACAGAGTAGATGAAAAGATGTGGTATTTTTATAGGATGGAATATTACTCAGCTATAAAAACGATGATGTTGTGACCTTTATATGTAAATGGCGGTAACTCAAAGTGAAATAAATGATTCACATTTGTAAATATCACATTGCCTCTCTAGTGTAAAAAATAGAAACTGACAGAGTTATAAGATCCAAAATGTCTAATAGATATGGTGAATATGAAAGGGAAGGAAAGTGCTCTAAAGGATATAACTGTATGTTTAAGTGTGTAAGATAGATGATCATATTACTAAGTTTTCATTTGATCATTGAACAGAATGGTTTGCACTGTCAATGTTTTAGTATCTATCAACTTTTTATGCTTTGTTTTTGTAACTTGCACAATTATTTGTAAGAAGACAACATGTAATTTATCAACCAGTGATTTCTTAGTGTTAATTTTTTTGAAATTCTGTATTATTTCTACTCTTTTTTCTGTTTTTTTTCTTTTTTCTTTAAATAAAAAAAGTTTAAAAATCCCATGCACTGAGAATTCCATGGTACAAAATAAAATTGGTGTTTAAGAGAATGGAAGGCCAATTCTCCCCCTTAAGACCAGGTTTTTGAGAGACCTGCTGAAAGGATCTGAAGGAATGTGATTTCTCAAGAGACAGAAGATTCAGAAGTTTAGAAATAGGCTGTGCAGGTCTCCTGTCACCACCACCACTACCTTCCCCCAAATAAGAGATGGGGGCCCACAGCTTCTTGAGGTTTTCTAGAGCATGTTGACATACTGAAGCTGCTGTAGAGTTCAGCCAAACTTGCGTGATATGACTTCCACACTCTGAGCTAACCTGTTTCAATGCTGCCATGTTGGCACTTACCTCACTCTTGGAGTACATACTCCAGACAGCACTGGAGAAAATCTTTGCCTGAGAGTCTATTCTCCTCCCTCACTTATTCTGACATGCAGGACATAGGAGAGCTATTCCAATGGCTAAAGCCACAAAACACTTTCTGTGAATCACACAAAAGAGTCTTTTCTCTCTCCATAGCTTAAGAAAATATAGCAAGAGGCTATGAGCAGCACAGGCTGTAAATATACACTCTTGAATGTATAGTTGAGTACCTTGACAGAAAGGAAATTTTTGTTTTTTACTAAGTTATTGTTTTTGCTCTTGTTACATTTAATCATTTTATATGTTTTTCTCTCTTTTGAAATATTATTTATCTTTTTCCTTTGGTTCTTTTTATCTTTTTCCAGTTGTCCCTTACTTTCTTTACTATATTTAACTTTTCAATTTTTTTTCTTATTCTCCTTTTCCCATTTTCCCTTTTATTCTTTCTTTTAAAATTGATTTTATTTTCATTATTTTTAACTTTTCAGTTAATATTATTTTTGCCTTTTTTGTCCACCATAACTGATGATACAGTTGTTTTTATTTTGTTTGTACTTTATTTATTCATCAGGTTGGCTTTCTTTATTATTTTTTTTCTTTTCTAAATGGTCCTAGAGATGCAGCCAGCACTTTGTACACTTTGAATGGGTCTTCTGCTTATTGTGCCACACTGATAGCCCAGGTAAAATAACTTCACTTTACTCCAGCCATGACCTAGTCCAGCTTATGCCTTTGTGTATACCTCAACTTGAAGGATAAGAGAGATAAAAGCCCCCAAGTCAGCAAGGCTGCACTCCAGGACATTCACTCTCATAACAACAGTAGTGGCAACACAACTTACATCAATAAAAGCTGTGAACACTGCATCTGTGACAGGCCTCAACAAAGGTCACTCCCATACCCTTACAGCACATTTATGACATGACAGAACCAGCAAATACAGAGGTCACATACTCTTGTTTATACCATGCCAGCCTGAACTACCAGAGGGACCTCAGTCCTGTGACAACTACAAAGAAAGCAGGTCCCTCAATCTCTAACAGAGTACAACTTGTATCAAAATCCACTAATCACAGTGAAAAAACCCACAGGAAAAATCACATTTTAAACAACTATAATTTAACTCAACCCTACACAAAATAAATAATCTCACAGCACACCATTGAGAGAAAGTTACTTACTAAGAAAGACTTCACACAAAAATGGAACAGATACAGCTGTGAACAACAGCTGTGAAAATCTCAGCAAAGAAGCAAAAGAAATATGAAAAACAAAGAAACATGGCGTCTGCTAAAGTTCACAACCTGTAGTAACTGATTCCAAAGATATTAAAGTACATAAAAAGGTATACAAAGTATCAAAAGAATGACACTATTTCTAAATTGATGAATTCTAAGAGGATATAAACTGATCAAAATTTAAAGAAGATCGTGCAGGATGTAAATGAACAATATAATGAAGAGATAAGCATTTTGATTTAAAAAGTCATCATCTTGGAAATAAAAATCTCAATAAGTTGGATTAAAATGTTAGTTCAAATTCTTACCAATAAACATTGTCAAGCAGAGAAAACAATATCAGGGCTTGATGACAATACTGAAGAATAATCATATCCAGAGAATAAAAAAGAACAAAAAGAATATATCAGTTCTCTAAAATACCACTAAAAATCCAAACATAGAATAATTGGAATAAACAAAGAAGATGTATAGGCAGAAAGCATAGGAAACCCTTAGAGTGAAATGAGAGGAGAATATATCCAAAATCTTGGGGAAAAAAAACATAGAAATGAAGGCATGGAAGTGTTTAGAACTCAAAGTAGACATGATCAGAGACAAATCTTTTCATGAAAGTACAGAACAAAGAAGCATCAAGTCACACTTAAAAGCAAACACATTAGAATTACAGCGTATTTCTCACTTGAAAATTTTTTTTTTTTGTACTAGGGATTGAACTCACGACCTCACAATTACCAGGCAAGTGTTTGAGCGCTGAACTAAATCCCCAGCCCATCTCACTTCAAATTATATATCCCAGCAAATATAAAATGATGTATTTCAAGTCCTGAAAGGAAATAACTGCCAAGCTAGGCTACTATATCCAGAGAAAGAAATCCCTTTAAATTGATGGAATAAAGGCCTTCCAAAATAAGCATGAACTAGGGAAATTCATGACCATTAAATTAATATTACAGAAGATACTTAAGGGAATATCAAACCCAGAATAAAAATAAAAATAAGCACAATCATAAGAGTAGACACAAAAATAAAGAAAGAAAAAAATCTCAATAGAAGAGTAGATAAAAAAATGAGAAATAGAAAATAATCAAATATTTTGATAAAACAAATCATCTGTACTGTTCAGGTTTCCCAGTGCTGGGACAAATATGTGACACCTACAACTTGAGGGTGAAAAGTATTATTGTAGCTCAGGGTTTTAGAGACTTAGTCAATGGTTACCTGGCTCCAAGGCACAGGCATCATGACAGAAAGGCATGCTGGGTAAAAATTTCTCCACTCATGGTGACCAGGAAACTGAAGAAGGTTAAACAGGGCTGGAGAGGAAGGATCTATGGAACAAATATCTTCCCCAAAGTCATGGCCTCATGAGTAGCTTCCTCCAACAAGGCCTCACTCATTCACCAATGAACTCACCATGGGTTAGCCATTGATGAGGTCAATGCTCTTACAATCCAATCACCTCTCTAAGAGTTTCTTAATTCACTCAAGTTAATAATCAAGATTAACTACCACAAAATAAAAAGAATTTTTAGAAGATTATCTAGCACACCATCAAACTTGTAATAGTAATGATAGGAAAAGCTGAATATTAATAAAGCTAGAAGACAACAAAATGAAACAAATATATACTTTCCATAATAGTCCTCAAAGTAAATGCTCTTAAATCTCAAATTACAAGATTCAGACTGGCTTACTGGATTTATAAACAAAATGGAAGAATATGCTGTCTGAAAGAAACTTACCTCTCTAGCAAGACATACACAAAGTAAAAGTGAAAGTACAGAAAGTGATATTCTAAATAAATGTAATTCAGAATCAATTAGGACTAGCTGTTCTTATCCAACAAAATAGCTAAAATTGGGTAAAAGAGACAAAGTAGATCACTACAATTAGCAAAGGGAAAAATTCACCAAAAACTTATAATGATCATCTATATATGCATATGCACTGAGTATGGAATACTTCAACCTTATAAAACACATTACAGCAATTAAGAGAAATATGGGTTCCCATAATAAGAGCAATAAGCTACTTCAATACCCCTCTGTCACTAATAGATTATCCAGGGACAAAAATCAACAAATAACAGTTAAATTACACTACAAACCAAGTTAATCTAACTCATAGCTACAAAATATTCCAATCAGCCACTACAGAATACACATTCTTGCTCTTAGGGACCCGAAACTCTCAGACCCGCAGAGTGGCCTGGGCTGTTTGGATTGAAAGTCTGTGCAGACCTGCATCTCGGCACAACTGTTTGGGACTGGTAGGCCTGCCCTTCATCTGCAGGGAACTGCCTGGAGACCGGCATCTAGGCCAGGTCTGTTTGGGCCCGTAGCCCTGCCCTTCACCCCCAGGAAGTCTCCCAGAAAGCAGCATTGTGGCCTGTCTCTTTGGGACCCGAACCTC